>CAAE01014781.1:1842814-1872085 GCA_000180735.1 Tetraodon nigroviridis
TTTTTTCATGTTTTCCAGTTTGCAATGAATCCATTCTATGAAGTCAACACACCAATTCGCTCAACAGCCTTCGAGAGGAAAGTCCAGTTTCTTGGGAAGAAGCATCTCCTGGGTTGATCGCTGCACCCGAGCTGGAGCACTGGAACCCACCTTTGTTTTTGTTTAGAATGTGCGACACTGACATCTTTGTTGCTCCCCTTTCCAAGAAACCTCTGCACTTTTTTATTTTTTTGAATACACAATGTATGAGTTATTATTATGAGGATTAAAAATTGATAAGCATTTGGACTTTGGCAGTTTCACACATTTACATTTGAAAAAAGGAACTGTACAGGCCTGTCACCTGGTGTCTAGATACCCAAAAAAAACTATTGAATCTAGAGGTTCTCGAAGAGGATCCTCGGCTGCCTGTTTTGTTTGGCGTGTCAGTAGTACATCTGAATGTAAAAGCAAACAGCAGTTGTGTTACGGCCATGATTCAGCAGCCGATGCTTTACAGAAGGATTAGTAGAGTTCTATTTTAGGTTTAGAAAATTAGTAAAGCTGACAAATACGTACATCTTGACTTTTAGGTCCAAGTGTAATTTTTAAAAAAAGCTATAAATGAGCCTTCGACCATGGTTTCTTGACTTGTGTACATCTTTAGGAAAGCTCCAGGCTTTCAGATGTCGTTTGTTCACCAGGCAGTTTGGGCACCAACAAGAATAAAAGCAGCAATAATTACAGCGAGCCGTACCCCAGGTGCTGTTGGTAGTTTATAATTCTCAGACATTAGAGTTATTGGACTGTAAAGCTCAATTATGCTTTCAGTTTTCTAAGCTAAACATGTAAATCATATTTATGTTATTACATATGGGAGTAATAAAACCTTTGTTATTACACTGGAAAGTGACATTGGAATATGTAGTATTTTCAAGCTTTTGGACTTAGCTTTATTTACTGTTGATACTTTACTGACTAACTAATGAGCTGTTGCAAATATACAGCAATCAGAGTGTGTTCAATACTTCCCACTTCAAATGCAAGTACAACTATTAAACCATAAAGCCAGTAGCCACATTTGTTTAAAAACATCTCCTGTGCACCCCATTGCTTTTCACATAATCGCCATTAAAGTGAATACTAATGTTGGCTGTTACGAACAGCACGATGTAGCAGCTCGAGGTCTTCTGTGGAGCTTCACTGTGTCTGTGGGGATCAGATGTTCCGTTCTTTCATCTGATGCAAACACGCGCCGTACCGCCTCCTCGAAGGCCTCCGCTACATTGGTGGCATCTTTAGCACTGGTCTCAAAATACGGGTAGCCTCCATTCTCCTGGCACCACTGTTTCGCCTCTTCGGGAGTCACCTGCCGCTCTGTAACATCCAACTTGTTGCCTAAAACCACAAACGGGAATTTTTCGGGCTCTTTCACATCTGCATAATAGATAAACTCCTTTTTCCAGTTGCTCAGGTTGAGAAAACTCTGGCTGTCGTCTACACTGAAGGTGAGCAAGCAGCAGTCAGAGCCTCGGTAGAAAGGAGTCCTCAGACTGCGAAAGCGTTCCTGTCCAGCCGTATCCCAGATCTGAAGGGTGACCTGGTGGCCGTCAACCTCGAGCTCCTTGTTGAGGAACTCCACGCCAATGGTGTGAAAAAGGTGCGCATCAAACTTGTTGGTTACATAACGATTCATGAGGGAGCTTTTTCCTACACCACCATCACCCAGTAGGATTACTTTTTGTAGGGATGTCTTTGTCGCCATGGTTTCTCACTCACAAAAGATAACTTGAAATAATCCACCTATGGAAACATTTAAGTACAAAAGACAATAATATGAATTTGAATGCAGCTTACTGAAGAATAAGTAAATGATGGTTGACAGCTCACCTCTGCAAAGCTTTGGGGGTTCCGGTCACATGCTCATCTGTTTAATGTGGACGTAAATAGCCACGGAGATGTTTAATCAGCTGTAACGACGACACGTTTTCTGATTAACAGAGACTCACAGTGGTTATGTCAACAACGAAACGGTTTCTAGACGTTCCACCTCAAACTTCTCAGCATTTTAACGTTGAAAGAAAATTGATATCTGAAACAACGTTAAAAGTCGCACTATTAGAATAATAGCTGATACTTTCTGGAACGTGTTAGAATTGCACTCGGTGTTAGCTAAAGTAGGCTAACGTTAAAAGAACCACTGGGAAACTCACATTACCTTTGCTAGCCCGGGTTTACAAGCAATTGCGCTAGTGAATCTGAGCCCAAGCTACTTAAAGACAATCACACACACGATACACCCTAAACGGAATCAATGCGTAGGTTTGACAACTCGCCTTGGCGCAGCCCGGGATAACGCCGACTCCTACTGTTTCCTGGTTGACCCTAAATGCTAGCTGCTAGCGCAGCTAACAAGCTAACGCTGCGAGACAGGTCATGTGATATTCAGGGCTGAGGTAACGTCCAATGTCTAAAATAACATTCCAACAAACTAATATTACATATAATGGAATAATATCGCTATTATTGGAACTGAAACACGTTTTATTGTTGGTGGTAAGAGAAAGGTGGTATAAGAATGGTTTCAAACCTGAATCTTCCAGGAAGGCAAGTTGCGACCCAAGTCTCCATCCAGAAGGGGGCGACCTTCGAGTGTAAAACAGATGTAAAATCGGTATTTTGCATTTACAAGACAATAAAATAAACAAAAACATCGAAATAGGAATAGGGGAAAAAACAAATTTATTTAAAACAGGAAAGCAAAATATACAGCAGATATGCACTGATAATTTCAACATTTACTGTAATCAGCCTTCAAAAAAGCATATTTGTAATGTTTGTATTTAGTAATAATTCACATTACATATTCAGATTATTTTCACATAACTTCAACAACGCACACTCCAGTTAGATGGCCAAATACCAAGCCAAATTAGCCCTTGCACAGGTTCCTGAGATTTTCAGTTTGTTATGTGTCCTAGATAGATACAGACTGTTGATCGAGTAACACGATTAAACTGGCACACCCTGAATCAGTATTTTTCTATAAAAGTGTTACAATAATGAATGAAAACATTAAGGAAAATCCCAGCGAAGAGAAGCTGTGGACAGGAATATTTGCTAAGTGTGAGAACAGATTTTCAAATGACAGATTTGAGCTGGCTCTTCCTAGTAGATCGGATCGCCATCATCTTGACAGGGCCCTGAGGTCAGCACCACATTATCCAGCCCAATCTCTCCCGTAATGCTGTTCCCACGCCGAGCTTCAAACACAATCTGAAAGATATTCAGTAATAGCGTTGATGTTTCAATTCCCAGTAGTTTCAAGTAAATCAACTTAATATCTCGGGGAAGAATCGCTTTTTAGCTCTGATACACACTTTGTTCACCACGGTATTACCTTTAACGTCCTAGAAACCAATAACATGACTCACGGCTTGGGGGGCTTCTTCTATCCAGGCCACAGTGAGGAACTCTGTCTGCCAGCTCTGATGTCTGCTTTGGCTTTGCTCCCATACTGGATAGGAGTTGTTATCCAGCAGCACCTTGAGCGTTCCCACATTCTGTCCCAGCATGCGGTAGTCAAAGGTGAGGCAGACGCTGCTCTGCTGGGCCCGATCACTGAGGAGCAACTTCATCTTGGCTGTGTCACCTGGTTCTCCCACGAGCCCGCTCAATGCCATGTAGTACTGAGCACCTACAGGAGACGTTGTAGTGTGTAAATGAGTGCATGAGACTGAAGAAATCCATGAGTGTGTATGACCTCCGTTACCGTCATCATGGTACATTACGGTCCAGTCTACACTGTCAGCCTTGTCCTGGACCCACTCACAAGCTCCCTGGTCAAAGTTGCAGTCTATAAAAAATTCTAGAGAATAAAACAATCAGAGTGAATTTGTATATTAGTCTAAGACTAGCACTAGCGCAGACGATTGCTTACCTTGGTGAAGAGGTGTGATTTGGATTTCTTTAACATCTGTGGCTGGACCAAACACTGATTCAAAGTCCTCCATTACTGCGTTTGAAATGGGAGGAGGAAAAAAAAAAACTTTTTTTTTTTGTACATTTTCATCATAAAAACCCAAAACTGCAACAAAAGATTGGGCAATAAAGCACAATTCATGTGATTTTTCAGCATATTGTATGAAGCTGGATTCGATTCAGACACAACAGCAGGAGCAGATGTAAGTGTGTCACCGTGGCGCTGTTACAGATGCAGCCCAGTCATGTCTCTGTGACCAAACCAAAGCTGAAAGGACTTCTTCACCAACAAGTGTGGACCTGCGCACTCATGTCTTCAGTGGATCTACAACCTGAAAATGCACCCCCTCCCCGCGCGTTTTAAAGCTCTGGTAGCAGCCCAGTTACAGATGTATGGAGCCCGCCTCAGCCGAGTGGGCAGGTGGTAAAAAGGTCTACAGGACTGATGACAGACTTTCCTACAATCAGTCCAGTCTGTTTGCACAACAGCTGTCTTGGGGAGAACATAATAAAAGGCTTAACTTTTTTTTTTAGTTGTTTGGTTTTTGCTTCCCTTCACTTTTCGCCCACCTCCCAGGATATGGGAAGCAGACTTAAGATGAGCTGCATCCCTTTATTCTCCCATGCCTACGGGGAAAAATTCCTTCCCGGAGGTGATGGATGTCTCGGGGCTTGTCTCCTCATGTCATCTCAGTTCTTACAGGCTCGGGTGTTTCCATAAGATGTGGATTTGTGGTTAAATGTCTCACAAAGTTTAGGGGGTGCATACCAATCCAAGAGTGTCCACTTTGTTTATATCTAATGACAGACTGTTTATTGTCAAATTGTGCACGAGGTGAAAAATGTGCTGATGGATTTAAATTTGCATGAGTTGGGAGTAATTATATACACATGATAGTATAAACATGTCAAGGAGTAAAGCAGAAATAATAATCAACATGTCTGAGACACCTCTGACAACCCTGATGTGTCCAAACCTGTTGTCCACTAAAACGGGTCTTCGACAACCTCCAGGAAAAGCTTAACGACTTAACAACTTGACTGGACCAAATTTCGGCCTATTAAAGCTGCCGATTACAGATTTCTACTTGTATCCAGATGCGGTGGTGACACAAGTAGCTGTAAAAACACACCGCTTGTTTAGTCAGGGTTAGATGTATTGTAGACCACCTACATTCTCAGAAAAATGGTTATTTTCCAGGAGCCAAACCAAAAGGCTGCTTACTGAAAACATCTCCTCTTGGATTGAGCTGGTTGTGTACCTCTTCTTCCTCCTCTTCCTCCCGTGGAAATTCATCCTTGGAGTTGGCCCTGCTCTGGCTGCCACCATAGACTTCTGTTTCATAGTTGAAATGTCGCTGGGGGATCTCGGGCTGCGCCGTCACGATTGACTTGGGAATAAAATTCTTCGAGTCCTCGTCTGGTTTAGCTTTCAAAACCTCAGGTTTCACCTGGAAGTCTGGGATGGCTGCAGGCAGGAAGGGAAAAAGGACTTAGACATGTGGAACCACAATCATGGGTCAGAGTTTTTTGGACCTGGTTTTGTGACCACTGAGTATTTCACAAAGGCCATTTATTTATTTATTTGTTGCTCTATTTCATGCAACTGAAGCATGTGATATTTGGCATAAAATCAACAGGCCATGCTGTGGATTCCAAATCTCAGATCAAGCTGTGTGTGTTGCTTGTTTGCAGTATTTCCAGCCACGAGCAAAGAAAGGAGGCTAGGGAAAATGTTTTCTCAATCGGCCAAAGGGAGGGGGGTGAATGGGGTAGCAGGGCAGGAGGTGAGCAGTGGAAGCAGAGTCCTGGATTCCAAATAGTCTCACCATTGAAAAAACCATCAGCACTGCCTTTCTCTCCGTCCCAGGATCTCTGATAAAATGGCTTGGCTACAAAAAAAGGCACGTTCAGTTATGCCGACATTTCTTAAACATTTTTACACCCATGTTTCCTCAAACATCTCATGTGTGAAGAGAGGAAACTGGCCTCAGCAGGGCGAACCTTTCCAAAAAACGACGTAAAAGAACTAACATTCAACACCAGGTTTAAACCTACAACTACAAGTTGCAGGTGGTATAAAAGCAACCTAATGCTTATTTCCTCACAATGAAACACTTTTGGAGCTTACCAGAACATTCAAATCCATTCCCTCTGAAGCCAGGCTTGCACCTGCACCTGTAGGATCCTTGTGTGTTCAGGCAGTCTGCGTGGTGGCTGCACTTGTGGGTGCCTGCGCCACACTCGTCATGATCTGGAAGCACAGGAGGCTAACTGTACTGGTAGCAACAGTTTTTTTTTAACAAATGACTTCCATCGATGATCTCGTTCATCTTACCTACACAGTCATATTTGCCGTCAACATACTTCAGGTCGTAACCCTCCTGACACTTGCAGAAGTAGCTGCCAAAGGTGTTCACACACTGTCTGTTGTAGGGGCAGAGGTTCTTTCCAGTCACACATTCATCAATATCTGAGGGCAGATGACATTGAAAGACATTTGCTTTGAGATTAAACTCCAACAAAAACATGTTCAGACTGGATTTAAGTTTACATCATTAATTCAGGATATTACTTTTGGGTGAGTAGGAGTCTTTCACATCAAGTGCTGGCTGAAATACTGTGTTGCCTCCAGAGTAGAACCGAAGCGAGTCTGCCCTGCCAAAGCAAGTCCAGACGGTACTGTGGGCCACAGCCAACCCATCATAGCCCCCTAAACCCCCCCAAAAGCATGTGCTGAAAGACTCCACTTAAGTCTCTGCAGGAGACGAGAGGAAAAAATGTTTTGGAAAGCCTCAGACTGAAGAGTTAAGCTCTCTGTGCAGCCTGTAACAGAATCTCTCAGGGTTGAAAGTCCCTTTTTTCCCTCCTGTGTCCATATCTTTCACATTTCAACAGTATTATTTCTGATCCACAGTGCTGAATAATAGAGAAAGCAGCACAGCAAAAGAGAAAAATATAACATCAGTGGATGTGGAGCTGTTTTATCATGCCCTGAGTGCTGTCATGCATTATAAGTGTTTGAAGAGAAGACATTCTTTTAAATGATTAAACCTGTCCAAAGAAAATAATAATCCCTGCTGCAGTAAAATCAGAAGTCTGAAAAATAAAAGAAATAAAATTGCTTCTCCAGACCTTGTTACATGACAGCCTGGATAAGTGGAGGAACAGCTACATTGCTTCAATAGTTACAGAACTGAAGATTTAAAAAAAAAAACCCATCCCTGTCCTACAGACAAACACGGCCAAATAACGTTGGATCAGAGAATAAGGCACAGGGCTGAAGTCAAACTATCATCTTGTCTCAGACCCACTGCGAAAATCAGTAGACGGGAAAAAAAAAAGGCCCTGCAGAACTTGTTTCTCACCGACACAAGTTTTCTCATCCTGTCCGAGCTGCAGGCCTGGAGACGGGCAGAGGCAGCGGATCTCCCCCTGGACCTCTTCACAGCCGTACTGACAGTGAGCAAGAGAGCAGGTCCTGGAATCTGAACACATTATTTAAAACACAATAAAGAAGGCCAATAAATGCACAGCTTAGATGGCTTTTTGCTCTTTGGAAGATGATGTTACGCACTGGTGCAGGAGCCGTCGGCTGTCAATGTGTAACCATTCAGACAGTAACACTTGTAACTTCCATAGCTGTTCATGCAGCGGTGCTCACAGGGACGAGGTTTCAGGCCGCACTCGTTCAGATCTAGAAACAAGTTAAACCAGCTTAGTACTGGACGTTGTCATGCTCCCCACTGGCCCCAAACGCCTACCTTGATTACACGTCTTTCCAGTGTATCCTGGGAAACACTTGCATTTGTTGGGGCCGACACACTCTCCGTGCTTGCAGCCGTGCGCACATTGAGCTGGTAAAACAATTAGTGTGGAAAAACAGCAGCAGCAATATGGGTTTTTAGGGTTTGGGGTTTTTATCAAACCACACTTTTCTGATACAAAATGCAGACTTGTGGGTTTTCAATGTCTCTGTGGTATTAAAATAGCAAACAACACTTTACCACAAGTTAATCAGGTCATTTTGGACTTTAGTATATATGTGTTTATTCACAAAACAACTCTAAACTTGATCATTATTAAGAGAGCTTACCTTCACACTGTCCTTTACTATTTTTCATCCAGCCATAGCAACACTCCAGTCTCCTGCCATAGCGACACACCCCCACCGGGTTTCCAGTGAGGACTTGTCGGTAGTGTCTGGGTAGAAAAAGTGGGATTTAACTGCCAACAGCTGGTGAACCGACATAAAATTACTATCATTCTCAGTGACATTTTACTAAAAAAAAAACAACAACAAAGAAAACGAAACCTAAACAATGCAAATGAAGCATTTAGTTCAGACCCCCTGAGTGTGAAGAGGGTTCCCTGTGGAGCCACAGCCAGCTGTAGCTACAGATGGAAACAAAATAATTAGCCAGACACTTCCTATGGTGCAAACCGATACCTCATGTCTGCAGCCATTTGTCCATTTAACACATCCAGATATTAACGTGGGTCAAATGTCTGAAGTAAGATGAAAATCCACGGTAATGTTAGCACACTCGTGGTCAGCAAAGAATTTAAAAATAACTATAAGCCTATAGGTTAGATTACATGTGTATTTTAAACGTGTAGGGCCGTCTGTTGTTGGATGAAAACATGTTTGTATTGCCGTCCCTGTTCTTAACTCCAAAAACCCAGATGTTTAGTTGCGACACTGGTAGCAGTAGGTCCTGTTAGCAGCCTTGGCCCCAGTGGGAAGGGAGGAATGTGAGACCTGATAGAAATCAACCAGAATAGCCCACAGAACAGCAGCTCTGAAGTGCCAAAAGTGCTCTTGCTTCATTCACACATGTTGTGCCACATTTAGCTGACACAGTTATCTACCACCAGCGTCTACATGTATCTTCAATGCACATGATTCTGTCTTCCCCTTACCTGCTGCTCAAATCACAGCAAGGTGCAGGAATACCAGTAATAACAACTGGTATGACTTCTTTACAGCAGTCATGACTGTGGGTGATTGCTTAATTCTGCCAGTGAAATGTGATCAACTTTGGAGGAGTTTATCAAGGTCCTGACTGAAAAGAGGTCTAAGTGAGAGCTGACTTACCTCTGAGCAGCTGCACTCCCACAGCAGATGTGGAACAGGAGGAAAAGAACACTGACGACCGTGAGCGTCTGCATATCTGTCACCATGAGAAACGCTTGTCTCCCACGGGGGCTGACTCTGCTTATTGTGAGCCCTGACGGTTTCTCCCAGGGGCTTTTGCGCATCAAAAAAATAAAAAAGACCTGACACAAAGATTTCGTACTTCCAAAGTCTCCTCCAGGAGGGGGAAAAACTCTCCTGCTCTCTTTGACAGTGTACCTAGACTGTACAGCCCATAATATTCCTTCTGTTTTCTGCAGGGATACGGAGGTGGGTTTGAACTGAACTGACGCTGCCTGGTGAAGGAAAGGTTGAAGTAGGTTTGTGAGGGAGGGTGGGGATCATGTTAAGGGGTGCCTCTCTCTTTACTGAAACCCTATATGAGACCACAAGGGTGCTCGTTGACAAGAAGTGATTGACTAGAATAAAACATGCACAGATGGGATTATTGATGTTTTTAGACATTAGAAATACTGTTTGTGCATTTGTGGCTCAGTCTATATTTCTTAATTGTTGTTGGGATTAATAGCTCAGATAATTGTGGAAGTGGGGCTTGTGCAGGCCTGTCATTAGAGTATACAACGCTCTTTGATCTGTGATGTTTCTCACAGGTAGCATGTGAAGCGTTGCCATTTTGTACATGCTAATTCTGAGCCTGCAGCCATAAAAATGTTTAATGAGTTTTCGCGCTTTCAAAGTCAACGACAACATCTGGTCCAGAACCTCTATGTCCTCAAAACAGGTTATTTTACGGAGGAATCTTAAAATAATGTACATATTGCTCATCTGTCGACAACAGATGATATGAAAAATGTAACAGGAATTTGCTTTTAAATGCAAATGGAGTGTGTGGCTCAACAAAAGGTTTAACCACATCAGCTGAGTTCTGTTGTTGACTGAAGCCAAAGCAAAATAAATACATAAAATGAAAAACAATATTGCTAATAATAATTTTTGTTTTTAGATAACTTTAGACCTAGCCCTATATTTGGTGTCAAAATACAACACCACCTCACAAAACAATATACATTCATTTTTAACTTGGACTGAAAACACCAATTTTTTTTTAAATTTTTTTTTTTTGCTTTTCCAGTTTTATTTAAATAGCTTTATATCCACATTATTGTCCGCATTATTATCCATAGATACGTCTTTGAACATTAAAACAGTTTATGTGGACATACTGCAACCTGGTGGTGGTTATCCGTCAATCCAGGGGTAACAACTCGAAATGCATTGTGGGAGATGTAGTTTGTGATCAGTGCGTCAAAACCGTAAAAAGTAACGTTGTATAATACGTGTTTTATCTCATTACATCGTTTCTTTTTTACAAATCTCTTTATGTTTTTTGTAGCACTTTAGAACAGTGGAAGGGTAGACACGGATCCGCACTGCTGATTTTAGATCCGTTGCATGAGTAGATTAGCGGTTGTGAAACTGCGTTCCAGTTCTGCAGATGTGGTGTGTGATTTTAGTCTGCACAGCTCCGAAGAGAACCGGTGGTGAGCAGAACTTCTCTGTTGTACTGAGCATTGTCAGCAGAGGTCACTGTCTGCTCTTCCACTGATGTTGGACCAACACATCCTGAGCAGCACTGAAGGCCTTTAATATAAAATAAGCATGTGCATGATGGATGGATGATGTTTTCCTGCGATAGGCTGGCGACCTATCCAGGGTGTACCCAGCCTCTCGCCTCTTGACAGCTGGGATAGGTTCCAGCAGACCACTGCAGCTCAATTGTGGATAAAGTAGGTGTAGGAAATGGATGGATGGGTGGGATAGATGTTTAAGATATCTGAGCCAGATGCTAGGTTTTTTTTTTTTTTTACACTCCTGGTTGAACATTATTTTTTTATTTGGTCAGTCTTCTGACTGGTAGCACTGGCAGCATGCTGCCAAGACAAGTTTAAGAATCGGTCTGCCCTTCCTGCAGCATCCACTCAAGCAAATAATCTTCTTTCATTTAAATCCACTCCAAGCGAGCAAACAGACCCAATCACGACATAATTTGATAGTGCAGTTTATACTGGGAGTAGCTAAGAGATTTGACCTGCTCGCTACATGTTGCATGCTGCCAAAAGCAAAATGCATCCCATGTGGGTGCCTGTTTGTCAAATCAGAGATCCTCACTGTGCCCCCCTAGCTTTTACTTTAAAAGGAAAGAAAAAGTGGTGTGAGACACTCTGAATATTAAAATACTCTAAAAAAATGATGCCTGTGGCCAACCACATCCTGCAGTGTGGGAGAACAGGAACACTGAATGCACTGCAGAATTTACTGGCTGCTGCAGGCATGAGCGGCTGCACAGCAATGTGCTTAAACACTGCAGCAAAAGAAAGGATGACACTTCTGTTCCAATGCTAATGTTAAAGGTCAGAACTTCCTTTTATTGTGCAGAAGTGTATTCAGAGTGTAATTACACAACTATGCAGCATAAGACTAACTTCCCTACAATGCAGAGGTGATGTAAACATGCAGCCTATCGTGTTCAGCCATGTCATTCTCTTTAGCTCTCAGCAGTGGTTTGAAGGTGCCTATAGTAGTGTGGTGGACTGCTGCAGTATACTTACAAAGTTTCTGCTGTTTTTAAAGATTTACGTGCTCATCTGCACAATAGAAACATCGACATTTCATTTCCCTTTTCTCAATAAAATGAGCTGAGAAGAAACTGCTGCAGAAAAAACAGGGAAGTCAGTGATGCAAACAAAAACTTTACAAAGACACAAAGTACAGGTGGGCTGTAAGTCTGTCTGGAACTTGCCATAATAATCAATAGTATGCTTCATGTAACACGTATAGACACAGCTGATCTGAACATTCTAGCTCTAACAGTTATAATGGTGCCTGCAAGGAGGAAACAGGATGAGTGCACGTCATAAGCAGAACCAGACGGAAGATGAAAAAGCAGAAAATGGTTTTGTCTCAACGGCTTCCAGAGTTGAGCAGAGCCTCCTGTCTGTCACACACACGCACACACACACACACACACACACACACACACACACACACACGCACATTTCTATTCTATTTATATAGATTTTTTTTAGCTAATCTTAAAGCTGCAGCTTTAGCATTTTTTTTTTTTTTTAGAATTTTTTTTTTAATTTTAGGGGCTACTGCAAGATGTGCAGAACATGTCAGACAAAGTGGGAGTTTGTGTGTCTGTGCGGAGGATCAAGCATTATTGAAACATGCTGGCCAAGTTTACTGGAACACGATGCTGTAGATAAGAAGATTCTTGTCGTGTGTTCCTCTGTGGCGCTTTTATTGGCTGCAAATTCCTTCTGGGGTTACCTACAGACTCAGCATCATCAGTGCTCAACATATGAGAGGATAGTGGATCACACAGCCGTCAGGCATGCATGCTGCAGTTTTGTTCAAGTAGCAGATCCAGTTGTGTGGCTTGCCTTGGCATTTAAGACGAGACAGGCTGGTCATGTGACCAGCCTGCAAAATACTGACACACACAGACATCCTGTTGACATTATAACTGTTTTAAAGTCTTAAGACACACAAAATGGTTCAACTCTTTATTGACTGTCATATTTACTTTCATCCTGTCTTTGTTTATTATGAAAGCCTTACCCAAACCCTCACAGCCTAATCTAGAAGTATTCACACGCAGAATGACAACGCTGCAACAATCTAGCCTCAGTAATATACATATTTTAATCTTGGGTGTTTAAGTCTGACATTCTACAGTTAAGAGAACAATCATTTAAAGCTGCGTGAATAAAATCACCAAGTTCAAACATACACTTGCTTCAGCACTGTGAAACTGCAAGTGTGTTTATCATATCCGTTTCCTGATTCACAGTCCTGACTAATTTAGCAATGTGGAACCAGTTTAGGTTTGATATCTAAACACTATTTCGGGCTAAGGCCCTCCAGCAACCCACAAATGCAGTTCATTAAATGACAGACTTGTGCTTCTATCAGCAGGTCAGCTTTTCACCCACATACTGACACACACCTTTGAATCTCTTACGAGGCACAAACAAACTCCTACAAAACAGGCTGCAATTACACAGCCCACTGGAGAGTCCTGTTAGATGACATGCTAGGAAACCCGAGAACTGTGTACTTTTAACAACAACACAATTCAAAGAATCCACCCCATTTGTACCACGACGAACATAACCCAACAGACATAACCAGCAGAGTTTGCACGCACAGAACAACACACAGAAATCCTTTGCAGGAACCAAATCGAAGAGTAGATTTTATTGATTCTGTACAGCAGCTTCACGGGCTGTTGAGCTTCTTCGGTGGTGTGTGTTCTTCATTCACTCTGTGGCCACATATTGGTGTGCCAATCACATTGCAAAAGTGTGCACCAACCTCCTCCACCGTGTTTCCCCATTGTGTAACAGAGCCTGTTATTGACTTCTATGCAAAGTTTGGGGAAAAAACGTTTTCAGGAAGATTTTAGGATTTTAATTCACAATGCTGTAAAAAGAAGCTCTATTTTTTTTGCATCTATCATTTATTTATTTATTGATTGTTGTTCGCGAGATTAACCACGCCCTGCGTGCTCTTTGTGTTTATGTCCTTTGACTAACCGTTGACTGACCTAGGATGGAGTTCTGGGATGATCACAGTTGTTTTATTCCATGTTACTTTCAGCTCTGTCGCACTGTTCCAGTCAGTCCCCATTCTAATGTGGTTTGAGGGTCTCCATGACCCCTAGAACTGGAATTCAGCTCTCCTGGCAGGACCACCTGAGCTGAACAAGTTAGGAGCAGGCGAATGACCCCAGCTCCTGAGGAAACGTTTGTGTGTTTGTTGGCTTTGAGCACTTTTTCGAAAAGTAGATGTGTGAAACATTTCTTGTGGCACATTTCTGCTTTCTTTCACGCAGTTCACACCCACTGCTTTTGTGCCTACAGGTCACACAATGGCTGCTCTGCAGCTTTCCCACCAAAGTGATGACAAAGAAGACAAAGAACTTAAGGCCATGAGGATTCTGAAACTCCTGATATGAATGAATAACCCTGAAGATTATTGTTCCGACACCAGACTTTTATTTCTCATATTTTAGTGGCGAAAATCCAGCACATGGCTGAGTTAAAGCTGGCTTTACAGTAGCTTTATTTTAATTAAAGAGGGACATTGGAACGAGAACAAAATCTAATTTAATTAAAGTCATTTTTTAAAATATTTATGGTAACCTTTTTAATGAACACGAGGAAAGCTTCCATAGGTGCATTTTTCTTTTTACCATTTCCTACATCTACATGCATTTGGTGATTTTTGTCATTTGATCTGCTGGAACTCAGTGTTACATTCAGACTTATCTTCCTTAAAGGCATGCTAAAATCTGTCAAAGAGCAGCTTAACACGACACCTAAACATGCTCAGACAGGCAGAAATGTTTTCTATAGGGTGAAAATCTACTACACAGGTTAAAGCAGACTTGAGAAGACACCTAGAAGACACCCAGAACCGGCGAGTCTTTTTAACCCGCTGACATCATAGAAGTCCCACAAAAGACACATTCATTTGGTGTATTTTAAGTGAACTAATCCAAAGGAGGGCCCGTTTAAAGGCATCTTTTCTGTGAAGTACAACTTGCTTCCCTCGAGACACAATGAAAAACAAGCAGGGCAGGCACAGCTAAGTGGAATATCCCATTGCTCCTTTTCAAAATGGGTTAATACACAAGCAGTTCCATTTTCCCATGCTAAAAATAACAGATCAAATGTCGCCATGTGGGAGCGATGGTGGACACTGAGTTTTCACCAGTCCCTAGCCAGAGCCCGTCTTCACAGCAGCACAGCTGTCAGGAAGGAGACTGGCTGCTGTCACTGATCATTTATGAGAAGTTACCAGTTTCATTGCCTTTTAATTCATCCAGAATGCCCCCAACTGCATTAAACTCAGTACAAACATAACCTCAGCAAAAGCAAGGCTGAGAGGATATTTGTTTAATGTTAGCCGAGGCAGTCTGTCAATGTGGCCGTTTACAAATGGAGGGAAAGAAATGTTCAGCAAAGACTCTATATAGGTAAAGTCAACATTAATGCAGGAAGCATGTCAAATCACACTTGACCATATGACACACAGGCAGGTCCATTTTAGATTTTTAATTTGCATATTTTTACAAACTTGCGTACCAGATCAAGAAATGAAATTTACAAGCAACCAGAAATCATGCATTGCCCAGAAGTGCACGTCCCTCAGATGTTCGAGGGCTTGCATGGTCTTCAACTGGGGGAGAGTCACTTCCTTATTGCGCCAGGGGACATTTTCGTAGGGCTGAAGGATTCTGAGCACATGACGAAAAGGCAAAGTGTATAGAGTCGGGCTAGCCGGCCAGCTGCATTACCCAGACTTCTCCTGGTCGATTGCTGGAAGGAGAGAGTTGCATCTTTAGTCAGAGCATCTGAAAACACCCATTTGATGCCTGTTGAACATACTTTCTTTTGTCGGGAGTGTGTTTTTCTCCTGAGTCTCAGTCTTCTTCAATTTGCTCTTGTCAAAGGTTTTGACCTCTTGGATGTCTGGTTTGTCACTCATGTCTGCAGACGGTCTGGCAAAGAAAGAGCACAGTTAGAATAATGAGAACATGAGAGAGGAAGTTACAGCGAGAGTTGGGGTTGGGAAGCTTCTGCAGCCTGGGTGCGCCTGCGATATTCTTTGCACCTTGAAAGGAAGCAGCAGCAGAGACCGACATTTTTTAAAGTCTTTTTGAAACGCGCTCAATTATCGCAACATCCATCATTGATTTAGCGACATCAAGCAGAACAACTATTTTAATCAGTTCAGCTTGGGGAGAAAGAAAGACCCCGAAACAAAATTAGAAAAGACTTTACTCCCGACACAGGTGATTTTGAATGCATCTAATTGGCAATTGACAAGAAACAAGAACTTTTTAATAGTTAAAGTGACGCGTTTGACGGCAGAGTGCAGCCTAAGCGTACATATAACGTGCATACAATATTCACAGGAGGCAGAAACGCACTCACCAATTTTTCAGACGGGTGTAGGAGAGCTTTTTCGACGCAGTGACAACCCCGCCGCCAATCGCCCCTAAAAATACTGCACAGTATGCAAATGAGGCCCCGGCGCCACGCCCACCGCCGTCCATTCTTTTTTTCTCCCCAGTCAAGCGCGTTTAGTGTTTGCTTTTATTGATGAATTTTGATGCAGTAAAGAACACAAATAGAGTGGGATATACATAAATAATGTTGTATTGTATTGTTGTAATGTATATATACATTAATTAATGTGATTCAGCTTGGTATGTGTTTCCATTGCAGGAAATCTGCCGAAGTGAAACCAGCTGTAACTGATTAGGTAATCGACTTAAAAAAATATCTGATTGTTTATCATTATCTTAGTACACTGAACGCCATCACACCGTTTCCGGGTGTTTGCCGACCCTTTAATTTGACAAAATAAAGAAGGAAGAAGAAGACTCTGTTTCTCTTCCGTAAACTTGATAAGTGTGTTGCATTGGCGCCACCTTTCGGTGACTTAAAGTAACTAACAGGAACGTGTGCAGGAGGATTTCTGTGTGAAGAGAAGTTCTTCATCGCCTTTGGATGGATGATCGCCAGACTGCATGCTTCCTTGAGTTTAATGCTGCTTAGGATGTGTTTAACTGGAGTGATATGTGGAAACTACAAATGATAATTAAATCTACACGCAGTCATTTTATTTTCACAGAACCTGTGCAAAACTGTAAATGCAGAGTTTATTGAGCAGATTCTCAAAGTTTTATTTCATTTTTATACAGAGATGTGTACAATGTATTTTATTTCTTTTAGAACCCAAGCAAATTACAAAAGCTGCGCTGTGCTACTGCCAAGTTTTAGGATAAATTTAGATACTTTCCCCCCACACATCCTACTCTATTTACCTGTGAAGTACTTTGAATAATTTTTGTTGTACATAACCTGATTGTCTACCCTGAGTAGGTTCCTCAGGTTTTGCCAAAACCAGGGTTCTGCGGCTGCTGTTCTCGGCCAGTCCAAGACACTTTCGCCACAAAGTCTCCTCCTCAGGCGGAGGAAGTGAGAATGTTGCAAAACAGGCTCCAGCATTAGCAAAAGAATCACATCCACATTTTCATCAAGCAGCCTCTGGTGTGCTAAATACATTGCCATTTTGAAAATCCCGGTCTTCACGTAATCCTGCGTCAGGACAAACAGGGTCTTCCGACTGTACCGGATGCTCTGAGTGAGGTTGTCTATCAGCGGTACTCCTGGGGTCCAGTCCCTCTCCTCCAGACAAAGGGGAAGGTACTTCTCTCCTTCCTCCTCCAATTTCGCCAGAAGATTCTTCATCACCCACTCAGAGACATGCGGATCTCTGGTGTCGTAGGTCACAAAAGCATCATACAAGATGTCCGGTGAGTTCAAAGATCTGTATCCCTTGATCCTAGCTTTCATATAGTGGATGACATAAGAAAAGTCCCAGTAAAAAAGATGGGCAACCGTAGTCACAAGCATAAAACTAATCACCAAGGACGACGAGAGGATGTAGACCAAGAATGCCTTGCTGTTGTTTACACACTGAGTAATGTCAAACCTAATCAGAATATGACCCTTTTGGTTGGCAGGGGTCTTACATGTCACATCAGTGGCCAGTCTGGGGATTTTTACGTCACTGGTTTCAATCCACAGAATGAAGTCTAATAAATCACATGTGCACTGAAAAGGGTTTTGCTCCAGGTATAATGTCTGAAACTGTTTCTTAGGTCTGGGCTGGAAGGTAGATGCATTAATAGTGGTCAGTTGGTTGGCTTTGAGACTGAGAGCCCGAAGTCTTTTTGCGCCCTTTAGAAATCCATCATTCAAGTGAAAAATGCGATTATGGGTGAGGTCAAGAAACGTCAGGGTGGGAGCGACATCTGTCACGTTAGTCAAATAGTTAAAGCTGAGGTCCAGAATTTGAATGCGAGGTAAGCATCTTAGCTCTTCCCATTTAAAATCAGTCAGGAAGTTGTGACTTATGCTCAGCGTGGTGAGGTTAGACGGCAGATATTTATAGATGTCGTTAGGCAGCTTTGCAATTTTGTTGAAGGATATGTCTAAAATGGTCAAATTAGTAAGATTAGTAAAAAGTGTTCTATAAGAGTCATCTTTTTCTTTCCAAAGAATCCCAAGATTATTGTGTGAGAAGCGAAGCTCTGCTAAAGACTTGCTTTCCATGTGTTTTGTAGTCAGTGTGTAAATGCCGTTGTGACTCATATTTAGCACCCTGAGGACCGGCAGGTTCCTTAAAAAGCTGATTTTATGAGTTATCCCAAATACTTTAAAGTAGTGAGGATTGTAGCTGATGTCCAGCACTTGTAGCTTCTTGAGTTCACTGAAGGCAAAGTTGTAGGCCAGATCAATTTTGTTAAATGACAAGTCTAAGTATGTCAAATTAGGCAGGAAGGAAAACTCCGACCCATTTAGCGCAGATGAAAATCCGTTTCCAGAGAGATTGAGACACGCAATGTCTCCTTCAAACTGCTTTGTGGAAATGAACAAGAAGTTATTTGAGTTTAGGCTAAGCACTTTTCCAGCGTCAAAGCACTCTTGTTTGATTAGAGTGTGTGCTATCCTAAACTTAAAATCTTCTCCATGGGAGTTTCTGTACTGTGAATTGGAAAAGTCAGACCTCTGGGTGTACCACACATTTGGAACCTGCGGGTTTTGCTCTGGAATGGGGTAAAGCCTGTTTTCTCCAAGGTATATCATTTTCAGGTGGGATAGCTTTTTGAATATGCTGGAATCAGCACGAATAATAAAGTTAGTGCCCAGGTTTAGCACAGACAGATTTTTGAGCTGATACAGAGGCCGAAGTGTGTCCGGCCCGATATTCCTGAAGACCAAGCCTTCCAGGTGCAATGTTTTAAGGGCCCTCAGATTGGAAAAATTTGAAGAAAGATTGATTGTTTCAGGATAGGACTTTAAGTTATAGTTAAAGGAGAGGTCAATTTTTCGCACGCTGGAAATGTAGTTGAGGAATGCCCCTTCCTCGGTAATTGGTTTTAACAGGAAGTTAAATGCAAGGTACAGTGCTTTGAGCCTGGAAAGCTTTTCAAACCAGGTAGGATTCAGGTGTTGTAGTGAGTTTCCCCCTAGGTTCAGAGTTTCCAGATTTTTTAAATCATAGAATGCTTTAGGATGGATTCTGAGAGACATATTCTGACAAGGTTCACACGGGAAAGGAGCATTTTTACACCTTGGGCAGTTCCCTTCTAGTTTCAGGGCTTTTAATTTCCTCAAGCTTTGAAAATCATCGGAATGTATGATCTGTATTTTATTGTTATCTAATTGTAGTACCCGCAGCGATTTGGGTAATCCTTTTGGGACCCGGGTTAAGTTATTATAGGACAATTCCAGAAACACCAGTTGGTTCATGTTTACAAAACTGTCGTTGTCAATGCTGACAGATGTCCCACAAATATTCCACCGGTAACAGTTTTTTGACAAGTATAAATGAGTCACATTTTTCAAGCTAGAAAGGCTATTTGCATTCAGAGAAAGGATCTTGTTGTTGCCCAGCTTAAGGATCCTCACACTAACAGGGAGGTTCCAGGGAATATTACGCAGGCCATTGCCTTTTAGGTCCAGTTCACGTAGCTTTGTCAAATTTTTGAACAGATTCTCTTCAATGATCAGTCCCCTGTTCTTGTTTGCCCAGCTTAGGTTGAGTCTGCTCAGATTCCGCAGTGTGGAAAATGCGAGAGGCAAAAGTTCCTTGATTAAATTTTCCGACAGGTTGAGATCTGTTGTGTTGCTGGTTATACCTTTGGGGACACGGTGCAGATGGCGCCCTGAGCAGTCGAATGAGACCCTGGAGTAGTTGTGTCCTGTGACTCTGCAGGGGAACTGTGGTTGCAGCCATGCAGGAGTACATTCAGCACGATGGATCTCTGAAATCCAACACAGACAGGACAGCAGCATCCAGGTGACGGCCTGGAAATGACATAAAATGACATCAACTGAGTGGTATCAGCTGCAAACACCAGGTGGCGCTACTGTAAAAGATGGCATGCGTATTGTAATTTTATTTTAAAAAGAATGTCACACACAGACACACACAAACATATACACCTAATAAATAAAATACATACTGCTACATCTCCATCAAGCAGCACACAGGTCTCCACATATTCTGATTTACAACACTCTATTCCACTATACAGAAAATTTATTAAATAAAAAAGGATGAGCAGTTGATTCTGCAATGAAACACAAATCAAACAGTTGTTCAACATTTCTAATTTCTCTGAATTTTTTTTTAAAATTTCAAATATTAATGTAAAAATTACGATAAGGTCCTTGTCCACTGCCAGTGGTCAGTGGCTTAAACCCTAATAAGACGTTGATTTGTTCTAATAATGAGTGCATTTTAATGCCCCTCCAGTGGTATGGGAATAAAGAGAACATAACCACGCTGTTTTTAAACCTTAACATTTTGACAGCAAAAGAAAGATTATTATCACAGTAAAGTATTGAGCTGATTTAGCATTTCTACAAAGTTCTCTGTATTACAGGGTTTTTAGTAAGATTGTTTTTCTGCCAAAAACAGAGCAAGCTTTAAATACTAAACTTCAGTCTATAAAACTTACCATTGTAAATCGTGTATGCTGATTCCTTGTCATCACCGATCCATTGCCTTTAAAACAAATAAAATTCAGGCACGTAAAAGAAGAACTGTACCTCAGTGTCAAAAGAGTCTAATGCCCCAACTTTAATAAAAACACAGTTAAAGCATGTGCCCTTTGGTGATACCCATAATAGGAATCAACCAAGTCTTCTAGTTCCCACATTTGTTTCACTTCCATATTTCACACACATTGTTTTTCATGTGCCTCACCAACATGTAAAAAACCTCAATGCTAACGAAAGCCTTTTAAAGGGAACAAAAAACAAGAACTTTATTGATAAAAAAAAAAAAAAAACTTGCTTATTACAATCACTGACTGAGAAACACAAATACAAAAATTCCATTACACATTTTGAGCAATGATGGGACAGTAATGCAGCCTTTCTACAGCGTCTCTTTAAAGAGGTTGTTGTACTGTTTGTGGCTTTCGGTTGCTAACACACTTCTCAAACTGAACCAGAAGTATGGACGGGCCTGAGGGTTCGTCGGCCACTCCAGCACAGACCGTCTATAAAGCCTTCTCCTCAGTCTTAGGTACTTTGAATTAGAAGGGATTTTTTCCAGGAAGATGAGAACAATAACATCGTTCTTTTCATCCATCAGCCTTTGGTGAGCCATGTAGAAGGCGGTTTTAAAGCTCCCGCTTTTTATGTATGTGCTTGTGAGAATGAACACAGTCCTCTTGCTTTTGTGGATGCTCTGGGACAGGTTGTCAAGGAGGGGAGTGCCGGGTATCCAGTCCCGTTCCTCCAGACACAGCGCCAGACGGCGGTCTTCGCGACCCTCCAGCTGGACGCACATTTCCTTCATCACCCACTCTGACACCGCGGGGTCCTCCTTGTCATACACCATAAACGCATCGTAGACAGAGCTTTGGGAATAGAGGCGATTATATCCCTTGAGCTTGGCCCTGCAGAAGTGGTAGATGTACCAGATGTCCCACAGGAACAGGTGACTGGAGATGGACAGTGTGAAGAAAGTTAGAATGAAGGAAGTCATGAGAATGTAGAGGATGATTGACAGGTAGTTGTGCTGACAGGCTGACAGATCCACTGAAACCACAGGATGACCCCTCTGTGCCCCTGGAGAAGCGCAGGTCACATCTGTAGCGAGTCTGGGAATTGTCACTTTAGTCTGGTTGAGCCAGATGATGAACCAAATGGCACCACAGCTGCACTGGAATCGGTTTTTATGAAGAAGCAGCACGTCCATCCCATTTACGACATCGTCCGGGAAATTTGATTTCTCAATTTGCTCTATGTGATTAAAACTTAGATCCAGATATTTTAAGTTGTAGGCATATTCGAGGAAATTTGGAGTCAGCTTTAAGATTTGGTTCTTATGTAGAATAAGCTTGTTGAGCGATTTGGAGCAGTTTGACAGTATGCGTGGAACTGTAGTTAAGTAGTTCTCACTGAGATCTAAGACTAGCAGAGAACGCAGGAGGTAAAGTTCTTCCCAAGCAAAGGATTTAAGTTTGTTATTTGTCATGTAGAGCTCTGAGAGTGTGTCTGGCAGGCCGCTAAACACTTGCCTTTGAATGGAGTTCAGGTTGTTATGAGAGATGTCCAGGATGGCCAGATTGGATAATTTCTTAAAATAATTGAGATATCTAGTGTCCCCATCTCTCCACATCACATCTAAGCGATTACCTCTGAACTCTAACCTCTCTAGAGACTGACTCTCCAGCTCTGTGTTAGTTGAAGTGGAGATTTTGTTGTGATTCATCATCAATATTTTGAGATTTCTTAGGTTTCCAGTGAAATTAAGCATGTGAGTTAAGCCCTCAGATTCAAAATAATGATTGTTGTAGCTTATATCTAAGATGACCAGACTCTTCAGCTCTTGGAAGGCGGTGGAGTAGAGCAGACCCAAGCGATTTGAAGAGAAATCCAAATATTGTAAACCACTCAGATAGGTGAACTCAGAGCCATTTAGACTTTGGCTCATTGCGTTCCCTGACAAATTCAGACATTTCAGCTCTCTGAGATTTAAAAATCTGGAATGTAAGAAGAATATGTTATTTCTACTCACATCTAGGGTTTTGCCAAACTGACTGCATTCCTTCTTCACAAAGGATGCAATAACTCCCAGTTCCTTGTCTTTGTATTTGCAGCTGCGTGCGTATTCATCATATCTGAAGTAATGGATCTCTCTCACTTGGTCGTTTTGGTACTGATCAGCAGCCAACATGGGAGACCATTCCCAGGACTGTCCCCCCGAGAGACCAACAGGCTCTTGTCCATCAGAAGGAGAAGATATTTTGTTGTTGGAAAGATTGATTATCTTAAAGCTCTTTAACTCCATTAGGATACTGAGGTTCGTCATTTTGATGAAATTGGTACCAAGATCCAGTACCTCCAGGTTTGTGAGGTGTTTCAAGGGAGTGATGCTCTTTGGCCTCAACTGCTGAAAAACAAAACCTTGAAGTCTGAGGATCTTAAGGGACCTGAGGGATTCAAACGTGTGGCTCAGTCTCAGTGTCTGGGGGTACTTCTGCAGCTCATAGTTGAAGGAAAGATCCAGTTCCTGCAGTTTGCACAGAAAATTGGGGAACACAGTGACTCCTATGTCTCTGGCTAAATTATTTGATGACAGATCAAGCACTCTGAGCTCCTTTATGCTGGCAAACCACTCAGGTGCGACGTGAGTCAGTGAGTTACTATGCATCCGCAGTGTCTTCAGTTTGGTCAGGGTTTTGAAGGCCTCCTTGCTGATTTTAAGAGGTGCGTTGTTGGGGCATGGGTTGCATGGGAACGGAACATTGTAACAGCGAGGACAGTTACCGCTAATGTCCAGAATCTCCAGGTTTGTTAGATTTTTAAAGTCCTCAGCGCTGACACTTTGGAAGTTGTTGTTGTAGAGATACAACTCCTTGAGACTGGAGGGCAGGTGATGTGGAATAAAGGACAAGTTATTTGATTTAAGACTGAGCAGTTTCAAATTGTAGAGCTCTAGAAAAGCACCGTCCTCAATGCCATAGGAGAAATTACAAGGGTTACGATAGTAGCAGTTTTGGCCGAGGTAAAGAATCTCAACGTTTCTGATCTCAGAGAGGTTTGCTTTTGAAATATAATAAATGTGGTTCACTTCTAAACTCAGAAGGATGAGACTGGAGGGCAGGCCTTTGGGTATACTGTAGAGCTGGTTGCCATCTAAATAGAGTGATTGCAGATTCTTTAGGCTGTTGAAGGTGTTCTCCTCTATTGTCACGCTCTTGGTGCAGATGTGGTCCTTGGGGCCAATTTTAACTGGCACGCAGTTGCACCTCATGTCAACCTCCCTCAGGTTGTCCAGACCTTGGAAGGAGGTGGAGTTGAAATTAGGAATATGGTTGATGGTGAGCGTCAGATTGCTGACATCTCTGGGGATGCCATGGGGAACATCTGTGAGACTCCGCTCAGTGCAGTCCACATTCACCACACTGCCATTGTTGGTCACATCACATGGCAGTGTTTTTGGGTATGAAACATTAGCTGTCAGTATGCAGAGAGGACAGCAAATGCCCAAAATCTGCAAAGAATCACAAAAACGTATTTGTCTTTCGTGTCAAACAGAATCATGTGCCCAAAAACACCGTTTCGATAACGTTCTCTATTTACCGGTTATGATACATGAACGAGGAAACAGGAACAAACGCTTAACCTTTTAGTAAAAAAACAAAACAAAACAAAAGAATACAACATAAATGTAATGCATACTCACCAAAAAGAAGAACATTATTCACGCGAGTGAAAATTCTTGCTCTGAGTCCTGTCTGTGAACTGAACTGAGAGAAATCAAGCTCACGCACATCTGTGTGAGGTGATGAGCTGAAAGTACCAGGTGGCAACTGGGTCTGTTTATTATATAATTATCAAGAATCACTTCCTCTTTACCTCAAGACTCACACTTAAATCTTCCAGAGCAGTTGTGTGACGGTGCTCGTGCTGGGACGCTGCCGCTTACGTCAAGTGAGTTTTCCTCTGTGCTTTAGAACAATGTGAGCAAAGATGCTGCTGCTGACACTTTAATGACACGGCTGTAGGGGAATGGTTAGTCACTGGCCAAGAAAGTGGAAAGAGATATTTAATTCAAGATTAGCCCCCAGGAAAAAAGTGAAACATGCTTTCCCTGACACAAAGTTGCTCACATGGTGCTGCACACAAGGAAGGACTGACTAAAATATAAAATCACCCTAAATACAACCACGTCTTTAAGCCACAGAATAGCAACTAATACTAGATGTTAATTAATGTGTACTTTGAGGCTAGAAATAGCATTTGCGTTAAAACGCAACATGGCAGCTGCAAGCAAAGCTGTAGATGGTCATTACATTAACATCATGCAGCATGTGGCCACCCCAAGAGAGAAAGGCCTTAATCATTATTAATGCAGAACTATTACAAACACAGGCTTAAGTAAATAGTAAAATCATGAAAAATGTAATACCGTTTGAAAATAAAACACAGAAAATGCAACACTTTCCCTCTAAGAATTTTCACTGCTGCATTTTCAAAATGTCATGCAATCAATGCGTTACTCTGGGGAAAAAAAATCCTGTAGACATGATCCTGAAAAGATGTTTCCTGTTCACTGAAAACACAAATAGACCAAAGCAATTTGAGATTAGTGTATTTTTTTTAAGTCTTGACCTTTTTAATGCAGCTGGAAAAAGTAACAACAAAATTGTAAGTGTTCATGTGTAAACCGACACATAAAAAACATGATACTTTTGTTTAATAACCTCTAGTTTGGTGCAATGAATATTACGTATAGTGTGCATTGCTCCAACAATTTTTTTTTACAGTTTTTACCAATATATTTAGGCTTGTGATAATCTACTGCTTATATCCTTATAATAACAAAAGAACATTAAAATAAACCATGTAATGTAATATTAGATCACATAATTAGGGTCATATGCTTTGTGGAGGTTGTCATATATTTAAACCATAGTTTACTCATTTAACTATATTTACTTTACATATTAAAATACTGTATACACAAGGCAAATATATATATTTTTTCACAGCAATGTCACATTGGTTTTCAAACCCATGTCTCTTATGTATGGCTTTAAAATAATCAGGAAAATAGGATTATTTGTTGAGCAGTGTTTCCTGTGAATGAATTAGTGCATTTATAACAGCAGACATGGTGGCAGAGTGACGCAGCAATGCATTCACACTTTGGTCAGTGGGGGCGCTGCCTGAAGCCGCCTCAGCAGCTTTCAGCAAACAAACGTAGTGCATGATGACCTCGTCCACTTTAGCTACCACAGCACGCCGCTGGTGCTCGATGCTCAGCCCTTCCACCAGTGACATGCAGGCTTGTGTGAGGCAGCACAAAGTATGGAAACTGTGTGTCAGCGTGAGCAGTAGCTCTTCTGGGGTGCCGTACTCCACTGTCATTCGACTGCAGGTGCTGTTTAGCACTTTCGCCTGCATTGAGAGTAACTCTGAAAATGAATCAGCCTCACCGACCTCCTGCTTCTCACTACGGCACAACTGGCCCACGCTGGAGCGCAGCACGCCTGCTATCTCTAAGGCATCCTTTCTTGCAAGTGCGAACCCTGTGTGAAGGCTGTAGGTTTTTCCCTTCATTGAATTTACACGCGCTAGCCTTGATTTAAGGCTCATGTCATTTGTAGCTGTGTTTGTCTTCTCCCAGTGAGATTTAGAGTCAGCTGCCAAAACAGCTGAACAAACTGAGGATGCAAAATTTGGGGACTTCTCCCTGTCTTCATCATCACCATCAGGATTTGTCTTCCTACTTGGGAAACAGTGACTGAACGGCCCATGACACCTCAATGCTTCTAGCCTTGGTGTTGATGACCCTGGCAAAAAAAGAGAAGCCCCTCTTAACAGTTTCTTGTCAGACATGCATGATGCAACAGAACCGTGTGACGAACTTTTGGGCAGGATTTTTGCAGAGGACATCCTCTGTTTCCTCTCTAAGTTCTCAGATTGAAAATGTTGGCTGTTACTCTTCCCTGTAAACGTGGCTTTGGTCTTATCTAACAGCACTTCAAAGCTCCTGGAATTTGGCATAATGGCGCTCCAGCTCCTCTTGGGTATCCAGACCCTATGTGGCTTCTTGAAGCTGCCTGATGTTGGTTCTAAAGAAGAGCCATCTAAATGGAGAGCCAGGTTCTGCAGATCAGTCTCAGGTTGAGTCTGTGTTAGCCGGCTGGGCTCTGTGCTACTTCTTAATGTAGATGGTGACATGGTGATGGTGGTGATACTGGTCCTGTTACACACAGCCAAAGATGTCTCTTCTTCCACTTTCTTCAGCTGTGTGCAAGCTACACTAGGGGTACAGGAAAACAGAGAACTGTTAAGCATCTCCAGGTGCACTCAACCATGTCACAAACTAAATACTTCTTGGCTACATGCAAAAAAATCTGACAATTGAGCATTTAATTTCCTTTTTTTATCTTTTAATGTAGACTTTTTTTTTTTTTTCTTTAAAAATAAAAACTTGTAGATTTTTTAAGTCATTTTCTTACTACCTGAACAGTTTTAGAGTCTCCCTTTCTCTGTGTCTCTGTTCCTTCCCCTCTTTTTTAGTTTTACCTGTGGTTTCTCTTATCTTGGCAGTTCGGTGCCCGCTGTCCCGTGTAGTCCCGAGGCCTGGCTCTGCACTGGTGGCTGCGTGGATCTTCCTTAGCAGAGTGGGGTCAATGGGATGGCCAACTTTCCCCTGACCCAGGGGCCCATAAGCTTTCTCCTCAGTAGTTACATAACTTAGGTCCTTGAGTGAGGACTCAGAGAGAACATGCATATTGTCTGTGACACAAAGAGGAGAATCCATAGGAGTTACGCAGCTACTGCTGCCTGTGCTACAACCAGCATCTATGGAGGAACACTGTGAGCTTTGCAGGGAATGAACCCCCTCACTCTGTAATGATGACATACGCTTGTTTAGTTGGCATTCATATATCCGTGCAACATCTTGGTCTGATGATGCCATCTTAATTTGTTGTTGCTGAATGTTATCTCGGAAGGTAGCATCTCCTTCTGCTGGGATAGGTCCTTTGGAAGGAGAGCGCAGATGAGGGTGTAATTGTTGGCTCCTATCAATGGAGTCCTGCTTCTCTCCTTTTACTGTCAACCTGTCTGCGTGGGCGGCCTGTGAGTCACTTGTGCAGTCTAGTGAGAGATTTTCTCCCATTTTGTTCCCAGGAACTCTCTGCTGCCAGTTTTGCTGCCTGTCTTTCAAGTGGGTTCGCCCCAGATCAAGTTGATTCATGTAGTAAGAGTCTCGCACAGTGAAAGCGTTATATTTCCCAACAAGATGAAGGGGCTCTTCTTTAGCTGGGTCTTGAGACGTCACATGAGATCTTTCAGAGGATTCGCCATCATCTCTTTGGACTCTGCTCTCTGCCTCCCTTGGCTTCATTCTCTGCCTGCTCATGACTGAGCCTATGTGCATCTTGGTGAAATATTCGCTCACCGATTTGATCTCCATTGTCTCCGGCTCCATCTCACCACCGTCTGAGTGAAAAATCTGAGAAGAGGTGACAGCAGATGATTTTGCCTCCTCCACCTGTTGCTCTTGTGGGTTGTACTGCATAGCTGCTGTGAGACTATTGCTAGGTGCAGTGACCTCTGGCTTTTCCTCATTCATTCCATGGTAGCCTTCTGTCAACGGCATGTGCATCCTCAGGTGATTTTCTGAAAGTCTCTGAGCAGCTGTCAACTCTGAGCTCTCTGTCATCTCAGAGGAATTTGTTTCATTGCCAGAATCAGAGGACTCGGGGCTAAATGCTCGTGATATTTCTACACCTGCGTACAACACAGAGACAAAAATTTAATTAAGGACATCACAGATTAAATTATCAAATGTGTTTCATGGTAATGAAAGATTTGACATGATTTGATCCATAAAAAAATAACATTACATACTATAATTTTTCAATGTAAATGACTTTACCAACATACCCTTGAAAATACAGCAGTACATGAAAAAATGCCCACAAAACAATGACAAGCCATGACTGAACAAATGATACTGTAATTAATACAACTGTGCGGTATGATCAAATGAATGAAGAGATGCTCACACAAATGGAAACATAGAACAAAATGAACTTTATTGGAAAAACAACAACAAATCAAAAGTGAATGGCTGGAACATGCACGGTGTTAATGTATGAAGGTTACAATAGTGAACGTTGAACCTGTACTGGTGTCGGACTGTGCGGGACTCTGTTCCTCAGATGCAGCAAGGGCTTCCAGGGCCTGCAAGGTAGACACCACTGCATCGTTCAGAGGCTCCGTGTGGCCCTCTGCTTGGTGGGAGGGCACTGAGTCTATGAGAGACACTGGGATATCGTTGCAGGCTCCCTTGGACCGTGTACTGGCCCCTTGCTGCTCCTCCTCATCAGAGCTATCCCTGAAGCCTGGAGGGGGAGCAGCGATGGCCAGGTTTAGTGAGTGAAGTAGTACGTCATTGTCCTCTTCATCATTTCCTTCCGGCGGGGGAGGGAGAGAGGTCAAGTCAATGATGTCATCGCTAGACTCAGACAGTGAGAGTAACATAGGCTTATCAATGTCACTCATCACCATGTCCTCTTCACT
>CAAE01014781.1:1874132-1917854 GCA_000180735.1 Tetraodon nigroviridis
CCGTGTGTGCTTGTGTAATAAAAGAAAGACAGACAGGAGGTGAATGCCTTGCTTAAGCGTGTTTTCATTTAACAGTTGTTGATTTCAAAAATTTTGACTCATGCCTACACAGGTTTTTGAATCCCACTCCTCAGAATGTTCACAGAGTCGACTTACAGGGACTTGGCCATTGATGATGACCTCTTCAGCGAAGCGGACTTTGACAGGATTAGTCTTTAACTTCGCCTTTTTGGCTGCACTGATGAACGCCGATTTAGGTGACTTTTTATAGAAAAAAAGGAGCGAAAAGACAAGATTAAAGAACCAACACTCTGGAACCATGGTGCAACAAAGAGGGTTCAATGTGCCGCAGGTTTTTACACAATATCCCATATCTGCCTTTCAGGAAATAATGTGACATATATTACTATCCTTTTTCATGTTGTTTGCAAACTCAGTATCTCTATTTTGAAGTCATGTAATTCAATTTCCAGAGACTTGTTTGGTGACCTGCCATCAAAGGTGGCAGAGCACATGATTATATGCTCATGACACAATGTGCTCCTCACCATCTGGTGTTCAATGCCTGGTGGTTAATGTCAATGGGTCAGGCTCATCCGAGGTCTAATGGAGAATGTTACAACATGGGAAGTCATGGAACTACAGACTCCCATTGAGCCAGTGGGCTATAACAAGGCAAACGGCTACAGTAATACTGGTAGGGTGCCAACATCAACATATGGCAGGGTTATTCACTTGTTTTCATAGAGTTGACCAAGAAACCAGCAACAAAACACAGCAGCCCATTTAAATGTGTGTGACTAAAATGGAGAAACTCACTGGGTACGGCTGAACAACCGTCAACAGAATGGACTCCTTGCAGCTTCTGCAGGACAAAGAAATCATTTACATTACCTTTTTTATTTTCAAAATAAGAAAAAAAAAATATAACACTCTTTCAGTTTATTATTGGTATCATTATGTCTCAGTGCTCCGCCACTGTGGCCAAGCTCACAGCCCACACACACCATGAATGGGGTCGACCCATGGATACGTGTGCCTGGGCTAATGTTTTGTTTACAGACTGCTGCACAGGTCGGTTGAGGACTAAACGCTCACCGGCAGCCATTCAGGCGCATCACAGATACTAATTTAATGAGACACATGAAGGAACATTAACACCCGCTGCCAGTAAACTCGCAATGAATAAAGCAGGTGGATTAAAAAAAGAAAACAAACAACCACAAAAAATTAAAAACTAAAGAAATAGCTCTTTCCAATTATACAGCTTTAGGTTAAATCACATTAATTTATTGACCTTTCAGATACAAATGTATTTACACTGTCACTTGATGTTTTGTTATTAATCTCCAACTAAATTTATGACCTCAAAATTTACCTTCAGCCAACGGTGATGATTAATAGTGATGATCAAGTGCATGATTAACAGCAGCAGCAGCTTCAACAGAGGCAAATGAAATCGAACTATATCGCATTGTCATACCTGACGAGGTCGATAACCCTCTCTCTGGGTGCAGAGCTAACTGGTTCATCATTAATCATGATGATCTCGTCCCCTGGGATTAGCTTGCCTTCTGATGGACCTCCTGCCAATGCACAAAAGTAGAACAAATACAAACTGTTTTGTGTCCAACAGCACTAATAAATAATTTCCGTTTTGTTAATAACTAATGTAACCTGACCCCTTTTTCCTCCTTGGGGTTTGTTTGCTTTAGCTGATAATCACCCCAGTCCAAGCTCAACATCCAGGGACTCTACCTGGTGTGACTGAGCGGACCACCACCGGTTTCTCGCTGCCTGCAACGAATCCGAAGCCAAGCACTGGGTCCCGTCTCATCTCCACCTTTCGGGGAGCAGGTGGCACAAACCTATCCCCGTCCAGACGAACCTCCTCCAGAGAGCTGCTCTGGGAGACGTGACTGTAGGTGAAGAGAAGACATCTGATCAGTGTACATGTTTTGATCGCTCTGTTGCTTGTGATGTGACAGCAAACCAAACATGTCAGCAGTAATAACTGTTGTCTAGAAAACATCCCCTCAGCTCATCCTAAAATCCTAAACTGTTTAAAAAAACAGACCTCTAAATGCAGTTTTCAAATAAGGACTGCAAAAATAGAACATGTGGGCGATGGGATCCAGTCTCCAATCTTTGTTCTCTTACACTGCAGATATCCACTGCTGCAGTCTGCTTCTGCTTCCTAACAAAGGATTTTTTTTTACCTGGACACAATAATAACAATGCAGAACTGACACGATGCGTGCCATGGTGAAAGATGCTAAAACCTTTAGAGGTAGAGCTATACCTTACAGCCTGAACCGTCTAGTTCCTAATCCTGTAGATCCTTTCCATTTTTACCCCTGTTGCATCGTGAGCTCAACCGACACACACAAACCGTGTATAACTTTCACATTTTCTCTCATTAGTGCCTTTTCAGTGTCTCTCTGGCAGCAGAGGCAGCAGCACCAGCTCCGCATGGTGCCAACAGCCTCAGTTAATTAAAGCTGTGGGTGCACAGTGTGTAATTCACAGTTATTCTTGACACATGTACTGTTCACCACTAAATGCTTACAATTAATCTTTCACAGTACAAAGGCAGAGTCAGATCTGTCAATTGTTTTCCACGACTTTGAAAAAAAAAGAGCGACTGTAAGACATTCAAAGCAAACTGACTGTCGACATATTTTGGGAGGAGAGTCAATGCGGTTGTCTTCCTTATAATTTTTTTAACTTGACTGTATGAGATTTTTTTTAATCACTTGAACATTAAAATGAAATGAATATCTGTGTGTGTGTGTGTGTGTGAGAGAGAGAGAGACTTCAAAAAAATGCAAAATAAAGTGAATATCACAAAAATAGAGGCATGGCTCATGTGTGAGGCATAAAGAACTCTTCACAGCAAAACAATGTAAATACCTTGTGTTAAATCTGGCACATGAGGTTATATTTAAAAAAAAGTATTTTATATTGATTGAATAAATTGAATAAAACAATCCAAAATATGCTCTGTTTTGCAGGTGTCAGATGTTGGCGTGTTTTGAAAACTACACACCCAATCACGCTTTTTTCAGTGCAATTAAAAGATAACGCCATCCACATTTCTGCATACAAATTTAGAAGAGGATTGTAATGACAGTGCTTCTTTATACTACGTTTTCATATAATTTTTGAGTAAATCTCTTTTTCCTGTAAGTCAGTATAAGGTGCAAGTTCAGTTGCATAAAATATGAGTGTTGAAATTGTTATGAAAACGTAGAGACTCAACACAGGAATAAATGAATTCCATTGAAAACACACCCACAAGGATTTGCACACTCAGCCTAGCCATGTGGAACAGCATAATAAGAACCACACAAACAAAATGTGTCATTGCCTCTTGGGGGTAAATGCCAAAATATCAAATGAATTATTCATTGGCGCGTTTAGTAATTGTTTATAGAGTTGTTTAATTGTTGGAGTGCAAGAAGCAAAAGTGGAGTATTCTGGGCATTTAAACAATGATTGGTGACAATGAGGCAATCCATCATTACCCTTTTCTCTAAAGTTTAAACAGCATAAACCTATATCATCATAAATCATAAAACTATTATTTCATCATTGATGTGGGGTGAAATCCAAATTTCAGGCTTCCAATTAATTTTTAGGGTTTTTTTTGTCTGCTATAAGGTGAGAATTTCTGCAAATTCTGCCCAAAGCCAAACCACACGGGTGTTTGCATTTGTACTGTCTTCACTCAGCAAGGCCACCTGCTATACATGGCTGGATTCCCATTGTGCAGACAGCCATGCATCTAATAAGCCTTAATCACACACGTTGGCTGCTACACACCACCCCATACAGCATTCAAAGGATGTGCTCTGAACTATACAGTTTTCAAGGTGAACCAAGAACTGTTGACTTGGCTTTTGCTCAGAGCAGATTTGTGATGATGTTTTTGTGTCTTAACGACAAAAAGCAATTTACTGTGATTGTGTTTTGAAAGGCTTCTGGCCTGACACACTGTTGCTTGTTTCTCTGAAATTTGTCATTGCTGAAACACAAACATCACTTCATCACTTCAACATCACTGAAAACCATTCCAACAATAATTAGTGACACAGTTGTGTTTATCACAATGCATAAATATAATGGACTGAAAAACAAGAGCTGATCAGTGTGGTCAGTAATGAGACTTTGTCAGATGTGTCGTTTCCTCATTGAAGAAGCCCTCCAGAGTACGCTTTCAGCTTTCTGCAATGTAAATTTCTATGTTAAATGCAGCGAGTCTCACTGAATTTTGAAAAGCTGTTTCCCCCCCCCAAGCGCTCCTGTCACACAGTCTAAACGCGGGCTCCTCTCAGAGACACAGTAGGATTTGATGCACCAGCTGTGACAAACTGATAACGACAGAGAATCACAGATACAGATGTTTGATTATTTATGAATCTTCCATTAGTGTGGCTAAAGCAGCCTCGGTGAACTGCCTCAGCCGTGCACACTCTGCATCCAGCACTTCCATTGCTCCTTACTTCTTATATAACTCCTCTGACATCACACTTCTCATGCTATAACCCGTGTGCGACAAGTGCACAATGTTTAACCAAGCAAACATTGCGTGAGTTATTTGTGTTTTGCACAAGGGATGATAAATGAAGACACTAAGACACTGCAATCCTGCTATTTATGGAACAACACTGTAATACCTCACAAATGCATAATATGGGGTTCACTAATATTTTTAGAGTTAGTTCGTAAGCGATGTTTCATGTCACATGAAACATTTAAACAACTAAAAAAAAGACCACACACTTGTTACACTGCAATGTGAACACAAGCACGCAAGGAGAACCGAGAGTTTCACTTTACCTGCCCGTGCAGATATCCTGAAGTGAGAGCTACGAAGGCTCGATTACGCTTATAGCTCTCACAACCGTGTCTTCTGAGACACGTGTATTGCTCTGAGCTCAAAAACAGGTGAATTCCTGCATCATCTCCACTGTTCTTTCACTGTTCTTTCTCTGCCGTCTCCTTGCATTTGGGAGATAGCATGCAGAGCATTGTGGGTGTGTTTGTCAGAGTAAGAGAGGGAGAAAGAGAGAGAGAGAGAGGGAGAGAGAGGGAGAGAGAGAGAGAGAGAGAGAGAGAGAGAGAGGGGAGTAGAAGAGGCAGGACAGAGTGCACAGCAGCGGAGAGAACAAGGAATCAGCATTCTGTATGCACAGATGGAGACAGCGCGGAGGCTGGAGTAATCACAGGTTTGCAAAGAGCCTAAAACATCTGGGACGGCCCCCCGCCACATTTAAACACACTTACTCAATGTAACAGTCGCACCCTTCTCTATTGGTGCCCATGTCCCAGCCATTGTGAGGCGTCTGCAAAGTGCTCCAGGTTCCTGACGGGGGTGGCCAGCCCGAGGATTTGGTTCTGTGGCTGCATAAAAAGGAACATTGAATTTCTGTCAAAACCTTTATTCGACATGCAGAAATGTATTCTTACATAACACAAACAAGCCTATTCATCCTGCGTCCTAAATAATACAAGATCATCATAAGAATAAATGTGACAAGAAGATGGGAAACACTTCTGCTCAAGTGCTCTGAGGATGATCCGCTGTAATAAACACTGTCCCATAGTCACAGTTCACTCAGTGAATACAAATCAAATTAATTACATAAGTCTGACGTACCGACGAGGTTGTCATGCCTCACTCTTGTGCTTTGAAGGGCATAAAATTGGTTTAATTCCTAGATGTCAACGTGTTCTTTTTAAAAGTATACCAGATAGATTTTCGTATAAATGATGATTCGGTTTGATAAAAGTCTCCATCCTTGTGTTCCCTTTATCTCTGGCTTTGTCTCTGCACACTGGCCATCCTATGAAAGCGGCGCCACTACGTTATGTCACTTCAAAGGCTCGTCTGCAATGTAACAGGCCTCTGCACATTTATTATTCAAAGCTTCTTTTCTCCCAGGTCCAAATGTTTCCCCAGTTGTACTGCACACGCAGATACACACCCAGTCCCTGACCCTAACCCAGACCCATTGGATGAAGCAAAGCAATTTGCTTCACAATATAAAAGTAGGTTTAGGAAATCTCAGTGTTCTGCAAGAAAATGGATTTTTTTGATATTGACGATGATGATAGTGATGATATTTGGAACATATTTCCAGCAGCTCAGATGGTGTGTGTGAACACCACAGGATTCTGTCTAGCACTGATAGAGTCTTCCATTTCAGCTCGGGGGCCTACAGCCATGTTAACACCCAGCCTTGTTTGGCACTGAATTACTTTAATTCAAGTCTAAAGATGCAGCCATTAAAGGCTGAGACACTGCAGCAAATAAATGATACAGAGAGAGATTTATTTCTGCAGGAGTGCACCAGTCATAATGTTGGTATTCCTCTGTTGTTTTAGGAAATAATAAGCCAAAAACAAATTGTACTTACAATCCTCGCTGCAATGCTCTGAGAATGTGTTGCTGTTCTGACCAACCGCTCGACCAAATCCATTTTTTGCCGCACGCTCACAACATTCCTGTGTCAGTGGAGGTAGCGGGATCTTTGATTTCTTTTGTGTGCAGCTGGAGTTGTATTAGTCCACTGAGTCACAGCTTACAGAGGCCAAAATGGTTCACAGTGGTGGACAGTGAAACTGATCCCTCTCAGCCAGCATTAATAAATGATGCCTGCACACCGTCACACTAGACTAAGTAATCGAGCGCCAAGTGGGCAAGACGGGCTGCACAATTTATGAGCAGGTTACCCAAAAGTCAGAGGGAAAAACAATACAAGGAACCACCATTCTCTCAGGACACAAATGCAACATTGCTACAAGCTGACCGTGACAGGACTTTTAATTGTATAATAATATATTGAACAAAAGACTGAGATGATTTTTGTTTACAGATTAAATGGTGTGCAGCTCTATGAAATAAGGAAAAATCCAGTTTTAGTTCAGAAAAATCCCTTTTACTTAAGCGCACTGGGTATGGACTCTCTGTTGAGCATCTACGCGTCTGTAAAAGCAAAATTAAAGACCGCATTTTAACACAAAATATTCCCACTGAAGAATAAAATTAACAAAAATGTCTCAAACTGCCCTTTGGCTTTCATATGCATGCAGTTTTTTAATATCTAAATCATTTTTACATGTTCAGACGTTTTTCTCAATAGCAAGATGACAATGTGTAATTTACTCACATTTATGTTAAAGCATACAGAGTAGTTTGGTTAATTTTTTTGAGGAGACTGCTAAAATGTGTTTTAGTTAAGTAATACATATATATATGCATTTGCATTATTGTTGCTTTGTTACATAATAATGATATTTAAAGCAGATTTACCCTAAACACGGTGTAAAGATGCCGTGAGGCTGTCTGCTTGCCACTCTGGACCTAAACAGTGGTACATGTGTGAAGAGAACCTGTTAATGTGAGTGTGTACAAACTGCAGGGAGACGGATGAGATGATCCACCGCATTGGAGAAGGCCCGAAAAGACTGTGCCCCTTTCTCAAACTGCACAAATGGCTGCTTTTGTTTCAGAAAACAGCTTCCATTCACTTTGCTGGCTCACATTTGGTCAACATGAACGTACTGGTTTCATATCTAAACTAATGCCTGCATGAAGAGGTGGTAGAACATGCCACGGTGGTTTAAAACTGCTGTTGTCAACCTTGTGTACCAGTTACAAAACTTTATGACGTCAGTTTAGAAAAAAGGTGAGAGTATAAAATAAACCTGCCAAACCAAATTCGACTGACATGACTACAACACGGAGTCAGTTTGCAGTTGTTTAGGAAGATTCTATTTGGTAAAACTGATTTTAGAGTGTCTTAACCTCCCTCTTCTCCAACCGAATATTGTATTTTTGTGTTTGTCTTTGGAAGGGCTGATATTGTTGCCATGGGAAACCACACAGTTCTAAGCAGCTCTCTGGTCCCTTTACATAGAAAGGTTTTGGTTAGTTAATCTCTGGGTAGGAATAGCAGCAACTGGGAAGCAGCTCACCCACTACGCTCCAACTGATATCGCCATGACTAAGTACGCTGCCAAAGTCAAACATTGAAATAAAGAAAAACATGTTTTTTGCTCCATGGTGTTACAAATATTATAGAGTGTTAGATTTCCCCTGTGGAAACCTAGATTTATTCACTCTGCCACTCTCCTTTCATGTTCTATAAAGGACAGAATAAAAAAAAAAGGATGCTTTTGGTGTCTGTCAGCCAGATAGCCTCCCGTTCCTGAACCCTGAGCCATTTCCAAATAGCTACAAATAATAGACCCTTTGGTCATGATGACCGCTGATGAACATTTAGGCTAATCAATTTGTGTCCAGACCAGTGATTTCCTGTACGAAATGTACATGGACGAAACATGCCGAGCCACAACCACCATTATAGATTTTTATTTTAATGAAACATATAATCAAAACTAGCCTCAGATTTTCTTGCAAAACATTTTCTCATGCACATTTAAGCACTTCACATGAGCATGGCTAAAAATTAAGCTATAACAACCAGGATGTTGCTGTATAGTCTTCCCTGCTATTTTTTGCAAACCTACTGAGTCGATCCTTTACAGTGTGTTTATCAGATGAAAACGACATTTTTACACATACTGAAGGATTTTTTTTTTAAGTGAAATGGCTAAAACCTGCTTGTTTATGCACCAGTGCAGAAGGTTAAAGCTTTTGACAGAAACAAAAATAAGCCTTTGTTCCTGATGTTGCGTCTGAGTTTTGCAGGGGCAGGAAGAAGAGAAAATACGATTATTTTTTTCCTTCTTACTTGCTTTTCAAGAGTGTGTCTCCCTGTAAAATGTTCCATCAACTAGAACATCCTGCTTACTTGAATTCTCGCTGACAGCTGGACAGGCAAAAATGGGGCACGACAGGACACAATGATGAGCCACTTTAGAAATGCTGAGCAGTACCTAGAGGACAACAGTACCGGCCTTTCCCTTCAGGAATCTTTTGAGTAAATCCGTGGTTTGCATAATACAAAGAATTAAGTTATTACTATGTTGTGCCTGAACAGCATAATAAACAGCTTCCATTTATTCCTGCAACATATTATTGTGTCGATGAATAAAACTAATAAGAAAACTGTAGTCTACTGATGACTCATACGTGAAATTAAATGCACTGAATGGCAACAAATAAAGACTGATTCAATAATTTGCATTTATGCTTTGTGGTTCCCACCATTAGCAGTGTTTCTGATGCAGCCAAATCCCCATGGAGGATTACTGTACTGTCCACTGGGGCAGATTAACTTAATCAAGCAGACCTGTGAATCTGTGAGGTGGGGTGTCTGCCCAAGTGATGACTGCATTCCTAGTGGCTGCCCGTAACCTCGTATGTGTCATGCGTTGGTTGCAATAAAATTATAAAACAAATATGCAGTCATATTTACTGTCATTTCTCCAATTTTTAAGACTGTTTTAATTAATTTTTTGAGTTGGTGAGAAACACAGATAAAGAGACTCAGATCTCTAGGTGCATAAATTAACTTCTCATGTTTTTTTGTAAATACATAAATAAAAATGTGCTCCAAAAAAAAATACCCAACTATATTTGATTGTTATTTAATTAACAATATCCTAAAGCGTGGCATTTAAACAAACATAAAAAAAATCTCAAAAGAAAACACGTACGCTTTACTCGCCTCATAGAAAGCATTACCCAACAAACCACAGCCTGACCTCTGAGGAACTTTGATGCAGACAGTTAAGATAAACGAGCTGCATCAGCTTCTGCCACCAGTCCTCCCATCCACCTCACTGACCCCCCTTCATTTTGTATCACACATGACTGCACAACTTGCCCTCTTGAGACATCAATAACTCGGCACGATTGAGTATCCCAGTCAGCATGTGATTCTTTCATGAATGTACATAAGAGCCACCTACTGGAGAAGGAACAGGCTCATGCACAGACACAGCCGGCATCCATTTGGACTCACCCTGACACGCTTCGGCATCTTTCACAAAGCTAAACACATCCATGTGTGCTGCTGACTGCAGTCAAGGCTACAAATTTGCCATCTGCTTCACTCCACATCCATGCTCTCACAGTTTTTTACAGCGACAAATAAACAATCCTGGAAAAAGTGGAGCTTCCACAAGTCAGGTGGTGAGATTAGTCCTGTTGTGTGCGCTTCTGCATGGCTGAGTGATTGCTGTGTCCTCGCGTCAGCGGTGCAAATCCACAGCCTGTGGAAAAGGATCTGGCAGGGCAGCCTCCCCTGGTTACATCCTTCAAAGCATGCCTGTGTTCGCTGCGTTAAGCCACCTTCATTTAATTTCCATCGCGGTGGAATGATGTGCGGGAGCCGCGCAGTAACAACAGCTTTGGAGGGAGGCAGAGAGAGCCGGGGGAAGAGGAAGAGAGGGAGGAACAGGGGTGGCGGCAGTGGTGTGAGATGAGAGTGGAGGAGAGGAATGTGAGAGGATGTTGTGTGGGCACACGGCAGCAGGGGTCACAAGAATAACTGCTAAAGAATGCAGTGGGATTCCATTTAATACCCCAAAGGCTTACCTCATCAATCTTCAGCCGCATTTTCAGAGCAGGAACAGGTTAAGAAGCACTGAAAACATGACACACACACACACACACACACACATGCCATGCACTATGTGTGAGTGTGAAGACAGCAGCAGCAGTAGCAGCTGGAGATGATCTAATGTGTCTCTGCTGCACACTGGGATGTTCATCCTGTGACGCTGCATGTTTGACTTCTCAACAGCTCACCGTCAACAGAAAAGGGCAGCCCAACATGTTAGCCAGCCAGGCATCACAGGAGTGTTAGGCGCTAACATGAAGGAAAAAGAGCTTTCTGAGGTTCATCAACCTTCAGCAAGGAGACAGAAAAACAAGCTGTTGCGTCTGGTCCTATTTCACGTGGACTGCAACTGCACGCCATCAGACACGCATCAAGCATCTGATTTTCCCAATGGCCTTTGCTAAGATTGAACAGCATCTCTATAATCTCTCACTTCTCGCTCCATTTACTTGGTATAAGTCTTCTTCGGTGCCTTTGTGGCATCCTTATTTCACACCAGCACCCAAGGTTGATAAACAGATAAATGACCAGGAGCGAAATTAAATTAACTAATATTGTTTCGAGCGAAGATAACATTTCACCACCTGATTTAAAATGACCTTTCATAAAACAACCCCAGCAGATAAGTCACCTATGCGTCTTTGTTAAAAGGTGCCAAGAGGCACTTAGACGCGTCCCAAAACTACAATCTCAGAATGGATTTAGGTGTTTTACTGACCCATAATATAACACATAATATTAAAGTTGCAGCACTATAAATAGCAAAAATAAGACACTCCATACATGAAACTGTAACATGAATCTCTGCAGGGAACATGGCAGTTTAATGAGTGTTTCATACATCGGCGATTATAGATGTATAACTACAAATGCAATAAATGCAAATTAAGGAATTTTGACAGAGTAAATCCAGAATCAAGTAGCAAATGTCCTATATGAAAATGCCACAACTTGTAAGGCTCTCCAGGGTGAGTCAGTGTGCCTTTGCTGTGAGTGATACATGCAATAAAGAATGTTGTCACTTCCACTCAAGCTCACATTTCTTTGCTACCGTGGAGCAAAAAGATGCAACTACAAGACCTCTGGCACTTTTTTTTTCTTTTTTTCCCCCCAATCTTTCTCTAATCCTTTAGATTTTAGTCAAGATGTTACTTCACTATAAAGCAGAGAAGTTGGTGGATATATTTCTAAGTTCACTGTTTTTTGCAGTTGCACAAAATACATCAAACAAGGAGACTATTTGGTTCAGATGTGACTGTATGTCCAGTGATGGGAGGATTTAGAGATTCAGCATATTCTGGACACACACACACACACATTTGTCCGTGGGCTTGTGGCCTAGGCCACCATGAGTGACAGGGGATATTAAGGTCAGACAGAGGCGTGAGCTAAGGAGACTATAGCTGAAGCTCTGACCGATAAAGCCCTACTGGCCCGCTGATCCTTAACTCTCCTTGGCCTCTGTGCCCATTTTGAAACAGCTGACTTTAGTCATTCCGGCACATTTCCCCTCTTAAATTTTTCAAGTCCTGCCTGAATAACTTTTAAATATTTATCGGTTATTCTCACAGTGTAGCTCACAAAGACTGAAAAACATGCACCAAACAGGGTGTAGAGGAACTCCAACCATAATAGCACAGGGTTTTTACAGGAAATGATGGAAAGGACATGGATGTTAATGAGCTGGATCGGAGCCCCGGTGCTATATCTTTTTCCAGTGTAGTGATGTAACTGTATTTGGCCCTCGTGCGTAGCCCTCAGACCTCGTAATCGTCCCACAACAACAGCCTCATCTGCAGAATTCTGCCTGCTTTAAATGCCTCCTTGTGCTGTTGCTAGTGCGACACAAATTATGCCTGAGCCGCAGCTGAATTATCCAGTGAATTAAACAGCTTTGAGGGGGATAATTTAAAGATCCGAAAGCTGTTTTTGCCATGAATATTTAGTGGCGCGACTAATTGGGATGAGAAGTGTGTTACCTGGCTGAGTTACGCTGCACCGCAAAAAAAGATTAGGGATTTGCTTTGCCACTTAAGTGACAACCACAAAAAAAAAAAAAAAAGAAGTTAAAAGTAATAGAGAGGTGGCTGCAGACTGAGACTTTATGTTCTGTGTCAACTTTTTTTCATGTAACCATAATGGCAACACTGCCAAGTTAAACCTAACCTGTGGCTTATACAGCACTAAGGTAAGAGGTCACATTTCATATAAGCATCTGTGCATTTGTTCAATGCTTATCCTCAGAGTTGCTGTGAGCTAAAACCTCTCTCGCGCAGGCCAACTGGCAAGATATAAAATGGACACTATAGACAAGCCTGTCCCTGATAAATAATTCTCATTTATTGAACATTATAACACATGTTGGAATGTAAACACTGTTTTTATCACAAACCACCATCATCCGGGCTAAAAATACAAAACCCAGTAAACAAAAGCCAGAGCACATTAGGATGAACAGTAGCGTGAACTTTGAACTGATAGATTTAAATGAGATGCAGCCATCAAAGGATTGTATTTATTCATTACAGCGATGCTTTTCTTACTGTCAATGTCAAGGTTTATTGGAAATCGCTGCAATATTTTTTTCCCAACTTCAGCGTTCTCACACAGATCCAGCATCGCGATACTGAATATCAGGTGCAGGGAAGCAACCCCGCAGGAGTACTGCAGTACAGCAGTAGAGCCAATTGTATAACACACAAAATTCAGGTGCCAATGGGCACCACAACAAGTGAAACTTTGAACTATCTCTTTTGCATATATGCTTCCAGTTAAAAAATGACTTCTCACATTATTACCTCTATCAGCGCGAAAGCCCCTATGGGACCATGAGCTTTGGAGATAATTAAATCTGACTGACAGCATGAAAGCAAGCTAAAGTACAGCAACTACCACTCACTGGATGACAGTAAAGATGCCAACTTCATTGTCTTCTGGGTCCATTGTGGCTGACAAGTCTTTAATGTAGCGGTTGCTTCTGGCCCTTGAAGCTTCTCCTATTTACGTGCGCTCCGGTCCCAGCTCCTGACTTTAAAATTTCTCCTGGCTTTTTTCGGACACTCGATACACAACTGAGCTTGTACGCCTAAAAGCATTCCGTTATGATTGTACATACAGTTCCCCTCGTCCAAGTGAGCGACCAAAGCCCCGAGGGAGGAGACCGAGCTTGTCGCTTCTGCCTCAGTAATGAAATACCATCACATTCCAGGCCAGTGCATCAGAAAACACAGAAGGATCAATGCAGAACAGCTGGACTCCAATGAGTTGCTGCACGGGTTGAGGCGGCCTCTGTGAACTGGGCTGCTATGGAAAACGTGTTTTCCTTTAGAGAAATTCACCTGCAGTGTTTTTAGGGTTTTTGTATTTATTTATTTTTTTTATCCCACTAACTGAGGTAATCTGTTCTATGTTTTATTACCAAGATATTATTGACAATATTCAAACACAAAATTGCCAGATCTGAAATACAAATCCAATCCTTATATGGGGCATTTGGAAAAGGCATGTGTTTTATCATCCATGAGAGCTTAAAAATTAAGCTTCGACCATAATCCAAACTCTATTACTATGCGCTACCATGCCAGCCACCTGTCAGCCCTAACGGAGCCAGACCTATATAAACCCTATATAAATCAAAAAACTGGACTTCAACCCACATGTGTATTTGCAATAATGTGTTACACTAATCATGCATTTAAAAAAAGTGTATTTTTACAAATATGTAAAAAACATGTAAATATATACCGTTTGCTAAATTTAGGGGCATTCTCCTATAAAGCAATAATAATATGAAAATTCACACTGGATTACAGCACACAGACTTTCTCATGCATGAATGGCAACACAGGTTTTCATTAGTTATGAGCTGAGCACGTGTCTTTGCCTCTGCAAACCAACGAAAGTGCTTGCATAAGACATCCCCAGCCTTGCCCAAACTGTGCTCTGTTAAATAAAAGTACACCATCCGCACCAAGAGAGTATAACAGCAGAATTCTGCATTCATAAAACATTTAGCTCCACACTGAAAGGCAATGATGAAGTCATTTGTAAAGAAAAGCGCCCAGTTTCTGCGCCTACAGTTCCATACATATACATGGGCGTATGGCCACAATGTAGCATGCTGCAGACAAAAGCAAATTCACTGTAGGGTACGTCCTGCGCATGAATCTATCCACTCATGTGGTCTGACACCTGCCCCTGGGCCAGAATGTGCAGCATCAGTGGCCTGTTTCTTTTCTTTTTTTCCCCGTGACACACAGGCCACACTATTTAGAAAGTAGGGACGGGGGCTGTTGAAAATGCAATAATGATGCACAGTGTACACATCGGAGAGGCACCGTCAGCATGTGGCCTTCAGGTTGGAGCTCTAATGATGCAAAATTGTGAAGATGTGAATACAGTGTGGTTTTTTAGCACACATAGACGACTCATTTGTTGCCTATCAACAAAATAAAGATGAATGCTTCTTTGCAAATTGCCCTGGCAAGCTAAAACGAAGACACACAGCTCTGAATTTCTGATTAATTAATAAAACACACTCAGGGCATGTGAGACACAGACATCCCAGTGCTCTAAAAACAACTGATAAATTCTATTTTATATAGTCACTTCAACCTGCAGTATATGCAGGCTAATTTCCAGTCTATCAAGGCTCTGTCCTATGCTAAATAACAGCGAGGAAGTGACATTCACAATATTCTGTGGAGCAGAAAATACATGCATTTGTATAAGATGATAAGAGTTGCACAATGCAGATTAAGAACAAATAATAATTTTTAAGAAAACAAACAAACAAACAAACAAAAGACTCCTCAAGAGTCTTGGCTGGTCCCATTTCATCCAAACTATGACTTTTCTTGTTATAAGACGATAATGGCAGAATACTGTTCATTATTCCTGAATAAATAAACAAGCTGGAAACCCATTAGCATACAAAACTGCTGTTCCCATTAAAGACTGTGTGCTCTTTGAGTTGAACATTAAGTGCAACAATACATGTTCAGGTTCAAGTTTGTAATTATATTTTAATGAGGCCAGTTTACAGTCAGTAAAACAGAACCCCAGCAGGGAGGAGGACAACTCCCCCAACAATCTGTTAAATATGCACTCATCGCATGGACAGGAAGTACAGAGACGTCAATCCGCAGTCAATGAGATGCCAGAAGATCACTTTCCTCAAATCAGATAGCCAACCCTCATGTCCACACACTGCAGAGGCTCCTCCCGGTCAGCCGGGGGAGGATAGGATTCACAGCACCCAGCAATTATCTGTAATGTGGGAGAAAAATCAATGTGCCCATGGAAAGCTGCTAAGGTCACTGAGCCAAAACTGTCGCTTGATTCAGGAGCAGAGTGCTGCTGCAGGCCTGCCTTCAGGTCTGCAAGCAGGAAAACTCACGTCATCCTCATCAATTAGCCTGATGCAATGGATAACGACTTGTGATTGTAATGATGGTAGAATTAAAAATCACCAAATTAGATAATTTATTAATAATGGCTGTCTTTATTCTATTTCATGTCCTCAGAAACAGGGTAAGTATTTACACATGTCTTGAGTTATATTTCAAGCCCACGTCTCAGTCTTGTACACCTGTCCGATCACATTTATGGTTAAAATGACAGATTTTTGAACTTGCAGGCAGAATTTACACTCCTTCACCTGATAGACCAACACAATAATATAGAGGCTAACCGACAGGTGGGGGACATAATCATAAATAACTCCACTGCTGTCTGTGGGTTTAAAAGCTCAGGGGAGCAAAGTGAAACAGCGCGTGACTCACCTCTGCTGCTCTTGGTTTTCGTTCAAAGTGCTGCCAACACAAATTTCATTTTTTCCTCTGTGGTCAGTTTCCATGTCGTCTCTGTTGGGTAAAAAGGCACGAGTGGAGCTCCAGCAGCTAGGGCAAATTTGAAGTGCGCGTTCATTAAACGAGAGACTATCTTGGCGGCGCTAGAAGGGGAGGGCAGGACTCCTTGAGACATTGATAGCAGAGTGCAAATTCTATTATCGGCAAGGAGATATTCAGAGGAATGAAAAATCAATAGCTTCTGGCCGGTGATGCCTGAATGTTCAGGCCAAGTGGAAATTTGAGACGACGTGGCCTCATGCTGATCCAGGGAGCTGCTTCTCTAAGTGGTTAAATCAAGCTCTAGTCTAACACCTTGATTGCATTCTCACCTTAACATTGCTCCCACTCCCCTGCACTTCACAGAAGAAGGTGCTATCAAATGTAAGAGTTAGGATTCCCACTAATAACAGTCGCTGATTTGAGGTAGCAGGCCTCTGCTAGGAATTCTTTGACCCTGACATCTCAGTTTTCAAAGTCTTCTTTTTCCACCTCTGCAATGCTGCTTTTACACCAAGGTGGAAAAATGAAACTAGCTGATCGTTCAGTCTACAATCTTCTGCAAGTGATATCTCTGGCGGGTCACTGATGCCAAATGCTGCCTGTCAGGAGCACCTTAGCATGTTGTTGGGTCCCCGAAGAAAGAAAAGGAACCATTAAACCAAAGTAATGCACCTCATATGGCCCTGTGTAATCTCACATCATCAGCACTGAGAAATGACCAAGCTGCTATAAATAATGATACAGTATTTCCAAGAAAAATGACTCTCCAGCCATACTTCTCTCTTTGCATGTAAATGTAGGGGTTGTTCACACAACAGTGCAACAGCGCCCACGTATGACACAAGTACAAACTACATTTGCCGTTAACATACCTTCTTTTCTATTTTAAATTTTGCTCAGCTCTCGGTTTAAGCATGAGCTGTGACCGATTCCAATTATAAGTGTTTGTATATTTGTGTGATTAGAGATCAAAGGCATTGCTATTTTTCACAGTATAATCCCTTCAGGTGGAGTCTGCTGTGAACTGATAATGACGACTGCGTCTCAAAATACGCATGTTAGAATGGTGCATGTCACAAATTAATTTACTAACTCTAAACAAAATACCTGCGAATTTTAGGGTTTCTATAAATACTACATCCATGAATTTGCACATGGTTTTGAACTAGGTCAACACAGCATCATAACTTTATCATTCCCGTAAAAAAAAAAGCTCCAAATTGTCATCATTCAAATAATCCTGCTTGGACTTGAGATGCCACGTGGGTGTTCTGTTGGTCATTTTAAAATGGGGTTATTTCTCTTTGAAAAATAAACACTGAGGACTACTGAAATACGGATTAAAGTCTAAATGCTACAACGCATGCTGAAAGCTTCAGTGTTATTCACCAGAGGTGAGCCAGTAGATCACTGATGAAGATGATGTTCCACATCAGTTCCCACGGATCTGCGCGGCTGCTGCTCCGATCCTCGCCAGCAGAGGGCGCACTACCCGCCTCTCACGCAGCATCTGAAATCAGCGCATCTCAGTCCGAGCCAGCAATCACTGGCTCCAAAAAGAAATGATTGCATTCCACATTCATGCCCTTGTGAGGACCAAAGGATGATTATGACGTCTTCCTTATCCCAACAACATGCTGGAAGTCTGATGAGAATCAGCTGGGAGTCTCCAAAAAGCCATCACCAAATAAGTGGATCAAACGCAAAGCTGCCCCTCTTATCGCCACTTCCGATGTCTGTTTGGTGGACACTGGTATCTGATGGGTCCTTATCGTGGCCATACAGCGCTGGTTCACGAGCCATGTTATCACACAGGTCCCTTCCCCGGGGCCCCCACAGGAAGAGCTGGCTCCCAGGGCGCCGTGGAGAGAGGAACTCTCAACTTAATGGAGAGGCCATCTAGTCTAATGTGGCAACTCAAGATATTTAACACAAGTTTCAAACTTTGTTTTTGTTGTTGTTGGCGTTATAGATGAAATTAGATCAAGAAGGAAATCATCGTGGAATTCTTGAAAGGTTTTTTGTAAGAAATACGTAAGAACCGGTGTGTGTTAGACACAACGCGATAATGTCCCAAAACACCGTGTGGACGCTGAAGTTGAAGATCTAATGTGTTTCACATGTGAGAGGCACACAGAAATGCAAATCCATGTGTATTTACTAAAGAGGTGGCTTATTAAAAAGTGAAAAGAGTGAGTCGTGAGTCAGAGTGTGGAGGTGGAGGTGGGGGTGAGCAGCGCGGTGACGCGCTCGGCGCTGACGCGCTCCTCCTGCCGCTGCTGTCGCCAGTCGGTGCTGCTCCTTCGTCCGACCCGAGGCTGAGACATGAACACGTTTAACACGCCTCGAATCACCACTTGAGCAGCCGAGCAGAGGCATGTCGGCTCAAGGACTGCTGAACAGCGTTTTTTCGTGTTCCCTGAGCCCGAAAACCATCAGCAAGCGGAAACTGAGGCAGACCCGGAGCTTGGACCCGGCGCTGATGCGACATTATGGTACCGGAGCAGGGAAGGCATTGTCCGAGGTCAGTGACCTGATAGTGTTCATTACGTAACAGCATTATTAGATTGGCATGTGGGTTGATCATTATGGGCTTGTCTACATGAGAAATGCGCAATAATAATAGCTCGTGAATGAAGGAGCGCTCTTCTGACGAAAACTTGCGGAGATGTTCATACCAGCAAATTCATCTTATGTAAACCTCAATGCTGTTCTCATAAACAGGCAGTTCACGTGCACTCGGGTCCAGAAGTTTTCTTAATGATGTGTAAATTTGTCCCAGATTTAACACAAACTGTGTAAAGCTTGAGCATGTTTTAACCTTGGAATATGATTGAGTCCTTTTTTTTTTTTTTAATTTCCCACGGCTGCTACATCTCTGAGTTGGACATGACAGCATCTGCAGGTGTGGTGGTGAAAAGTGACTCTCTTTTTGTGGGATAATGGGGGTGTAGGCGTAGGCCTGTTCCAACCCGCTGATGTTTACGTTGCCATTAGGTCTGAAGTTCCACATGTGTGAGTCAGCTAAAAGTGTCGCGCGGTTAAGGAGGAAGAAGAGTGGGGTACTTTGGGGACGATTGTCAGATGGAAAAAAAACATCACACTGGTCATAGATACGGAATAACAAAGGTGTTGAGAGGGTCCAAGCTTGTGAATATAATCATTTAAAATAGTTTGCTCATCTTTTGTCAGAGATGAAGCTGATTCGGTTCTGTATTCCTCACCGTCCCCTTCGAGACTGCATGGCAACACTGTTTGTTTGGTACAATGGAAAAGTGTTGCATACATGACATTACAATCGTCGTGTTACGCACGCAGGTGTCTGTTTCCTCAACAATAACCCACGTCCAGCCAGAGCTCTTAGAAATGTAATCACCATAAATCTAAATGGAGCTGACCATCCTGGAGATAAGTGTGCGTCACTTTAATATCAAACGCCGTTTCCAACGTTGCCACCAACAGAGCTTCACAGCACCATGAGTTTGGGCTGGAATGTCTGACAGTGATTGAAAATCCTCATTAATCTCGTACTGTACAGTTATTATCTTTTCAAACCAGGTGTGAGGTTCCTTAATGGAGACTCATGAGACTCACAATCAAAAACCTGACTGGAGGCAACCAAAACAGTGTTTAAAACACTAATGAAGTCATCTTAAATTTTATTCTGAAATACTTAACTTTTTTAAGATCAACTATAAACTAGCGGCACTAAGCAAATAGACATGTTTCATACTCCTTTTTAAAAATGTTTTATTTTATATGTTAGTAAAGGTCATATGATGTGTTTCTACATAGTGTTTTGACGTTAATATTGACTTTTTTTTATATGCAAATGATTTTAATCCTCACCTAATGCTAAGTGATGGTCGGCCCTGGCACAGAAGCACGGCTTCCCCTTTGTTGAAAACAATGTGTCATTCCGGTATTTGTGATCTATGCTATAAGTGACCTTGTATTTTCCATAGGTTTAACATTGCTGTGCTCGATTAGAGATGTGCTCACTCACGTTGTCAGTAGGCTGGGCTCAGACGGAAAGCAGAGACATCTGGTTTACATGAAGAAAGCCTCCACTTTTATTCCTCCCAGCGCAGCAGCATGACCTGATCCTTGGCTGCGGCCCCGCAGGCACATTTTTCTTCCCATGGGAGACAGTTTGCATGGCATGGAACTAGAGGCAGCTGGCTTCAAACTTCAACGCCAAACCATCCGAGTTTTAGCTGATAAGGAGTCGGACAGGTTTCGATTGCCACTATCGATGTGTCATGCGTAGATGCCACAGTGCAGAGGGCCAGGTGATAACTTTAAGGCCTCCTTGAGCATTAAAATCCCAAATCTCATGTTAAGAAACATTACGCAGCCTTTATGGAAAGGTCTAAAACACTGGATAAAGGTGGTTCGTTTGGGCAACTGACCCATCTAAGTGACATCTTTGATATATTCTACAGGAGAAACAATAGATCCGATGTCATGGCGACGCTGCTGTAGCAGTTGTGGCTAAAAACAATGTGCTGGACATGCCTGGGATAAAAGAGACGGTGTGCAAACACCGTTTTATGGAGTTCGTGTTCTACATTTGTGACAGCACTTAGAGGGACCGTGATCTATCTCCATGGCAACATGCAACACAACAACAAAGGACTGCGTGAAATGATTGGTCAAAAGGTAACATGAAAACTGAAAAGCAACCTCTTCAGGAGCCGCAGAGCAGCTCGGTCCAGTTTTCCCTGACACCACAGAAAAAAAAACACACAAAGATATTTAAATTTACTACAGAATTACTGTCTGTTCAGTGTTGGACTGATATTGTGCAACTTCAACCAAACCAGTCACAACAATCCTGGCAACACAGCTTAGATGGGTCAGGATGGGGGAAGGGGGACCCCCCTGAGGGTGAAGCCTCCCCTCCATTCATTTATGTCGCATGCCATAAATTCAGAATTAGATATGGATCTGTGGAGGCCAAGTCCAAACCACGGCTGGTTCTCGTGCTGCTCGACTCCGTCCTGAGCAGCATCTGTCGTCCGTGTGGCCCATTATCGAGCTGAGGAGGTGCTACCGCAGTCAGGAGAGGCTCTGCAAGAATGTGGCTGGTATTGCTGAAATTTGCTCATTAACTGTCTTTAAATTTCATTTTTGATTCCTAAATACACCTATTGGTGCTGGTCTTGGACACATCGTCAGTCAACTGCCACCAGTTACCCCTCACACACAGTTAGACACCCAGCCAAAATGTAAACACAGCTTTTGTTTTTGCTCCCACTTTTCACCTTTTCCCAATCTGTCCGAATGTGCGCCAGTGAGGGGGGTCAGAAACCCAGTCAGCCTCAGGTGGGGCCATCTTGCTAGGCCGCACCTGTGAGGTGGGTGGGTGATTGGACACGTGTTCTCCAGCGCATTCAGACAGATTTGTCAACAGCAGGTGTTTGAGCTCAGGAAACATAGGACGTTACGTTTATATTTTTGTTCAGTGGAAACCAAATCGTAATTCGATTTTAGAATTTACTTTAAGTAACTCCATTTTCCTCATGCGTAAACAACATTTCAGTAAACCCCTGCGGAGGAATAACGATCCTAAAATGAGACCAGAGAGAGGAGCCCAGATCCTTTTGTTAAACGGGACTTTTTCACCGTCTAAATAGAAACGTGACTAATTTGTCTGCTTTCAAACTTTCCCTTCCCAGATGGTTTTTTCTGCTTAATCGTCGTGTCCGGTATCGGAGCCGACAGCAGCGCTGACCCCTCCCAGAGTTACGCAAATGGCGCTTCCACCGTCGCGTAAACGCGCCGCCGGATGAACTTGTGTCGGATTTGCGCTCAGCTCTGCGCACATCCAGCGTGCGTGTTGCTCTGACTGCTCCTTACCGTCTGCACCGCTGAACAGTAACTTTTCACGCGTGGAAACCGGAGCTCGGTGATGGAAGATCCGCGGGTGGTGCGAATAACGCATATCGTGAGTAGCCGAACACAATAAATATGTTTGCTGGCTAAATACAAATATATTCTCCATCCTGCAAGGAGTTTTACAAAAAATTTGAAAAGTGGATGAAAACTATTGCTTATTGCAACTTTTCCCCGCTGTGCAATAGGTTTTTAACGTTCCTTTGTAATGAACACATTACATTATTTTTGCTACTTTAAACTTAGATACTTATTTTTCTTGTTTCTTTGCCTGCATACCGTTTTTATCTGAGTTTATACATTTTCTTTTGGTCTGTTTTTTTCTCCTAAAATACAGGCTATAAATGCAACAATGGTGCATTTAGTGTGCCCCTGAGCCCTGAAACCAATTCATTACCTCCCTGCATCTATTTCTATGTTCAATTACTGTAATCTGCAGCTTCAATCTCCCTATTTTGTATGAACTACCTTGCACGCTTCCTCTCATTGTATTCCAGGGAGCGCTAACAAAGGCTCAGGGTTTCCTCCAGGCTTCAAATTCAAGTTTTGGTGAATTGTTTAGTGCACAGTCAACGCAGGGACACCTTCACAGACACGGGAGAAGGCTGAGTTCACTCAGTCGGAGTTGTTTTTAATAGGATCTCCCTGAGCACTGTGACTAATCAGCTTCTTAAACATGTAAAGAACTGAAAGATCCCAACAGTGTCCTTGTGATGTGGTTCACGGTGCTGCGGAAAACAAGCGTCGGTCTCGTGTATCTGCAGTGGTCATGCAGTTAACATGGTAGGACAATCATGTCATACAACTGAAGTCACGTCAATGCGTCACTTTAAAGGCATCAGTCGTGGTCTGACCTTATCTGTTACCAAAAAAATGACTAACATCTGTGGGAGTTGGGGTCATCCATGAGATCTGCAGAAAGGCGTTGTTTAAACAGGAACCAGTGGAGGAGTGATCAGCGACCGACTTGCACGCCTGCACAACTTTATTATCACAACTAAAATATCACAACTAAATATAACCGTAAGGGTTCTAACTGAAGAGGATGCTAGAGGTGTTGGATGAAGCCTGGCTGGTATTCCACAAGAAGACGGTGATTTGGTGCGGTTCGCCCGTCCAGATATGAGCGTATGAGCGCATTCACGTGAAAGAGGTGGAGTTGTTTACTTCCAAGCAGCATATCAGAGCCGTGAATGAAACACCAGAAAATGAGATGAGGGGAACACCCAAAGGGAAAATTCCGTAATAGAAGAGCAGAAAATAAAGCGCAGCAAAGGAAAAGTAACAGTTTTAACAGATCACTGATGGTGTTCTTGTGAAGAAAACAGGGTAAAAATAGCATTTACTGGAAAAATTAAATGAAACTGTGGTTTATTAAAGCATTATGTTGCAGTTGCAGTAACAAAGAGTCATTTTTCTTTAGAATAAAGGAGTAGTACTGGTATTATTTGTTGGTAATTTAGCTGACAGTAGCCATGGTTATCAGAGCAAACTAACTTAAGAATACCAGAAATCCAGAATAAATCACTATCTCACTTTGTGGTGCAGGTGCTGGGGTAGTATTAGAATGTATTTTATTTTTTTAATTTTTTCAGAATAAATACACCGAATGATTAATATCCTGGTTGCAAGAAGGTTCCAGGCCTTCAGACTTGAAAGTGTGCCCCTTCTCCCAGTGCCAGTGTGGGGTTTCTCTCAGGTGCACTGGTTTCCTCCCACTGTCCAAAGCTCCCTGGTAATCACAGACTCTTCCCACAGTCAGAAAACCTCTCTACCTCAAGTTAGCGCTGTCATTGGCGTGGCCGAGCGCGTCCTACAGAAGGCTGCGCTACTGTTTATTTGCCCTAATTCTGGTTCAGTAAGACTGAGCCACTTTAGCGTAAGCCCTTTCCTGATAATGAGCTCCTAAGCCTCTTTAGAACATGGCTCTGCTGGATCAAAGCGCTGTAATCTGCTACATGGAGATGCTCATAGGTTGAGGATTTCAGATCAGATTAATCGTCTTGTCATTAGTGCAGCGCACATCTTCCAAACTGTTAAAGTCCGTCTCTGTTTGTGGAGTCGTGTAAATACTCGTGTAAATACTACTTAGAACGGAGGGAGTTTGTTCAAGGATCTGTGGTTTATGAACTTCACTTTACAGAAAAACATTGATTTTTTTTTTTTTTATTGGATCCAGGTTTAAAGGCCAACGTGAGCATATAGTCAAAAATAAATTACAGAAAAGCATTTTTTGCACTTTAAACACACAATTGCAACTTGCTCAATAATTCAGTCCCAGCAACCTCAGATGACGTGAACTCCGCATTCTTCTGATGTTTACGAGTTAGCTGTCAGCTTTCGTCCCATGGAACATCAGATGATTCATGCTGCTATTACAGCTGACAGGAGGGAGTGTGTGATTAGCTGTGAACCTGCAGGCAGTGATGAATGCCGTGTGTCTGCGTCCTCAGGGCGACTTCACCTGGAAGAGCGTGTCAGGGCGCAGCATCGGCCTCAAGCCCGTCCCCCTGCAGAGCCTCTCGGAGCTGGAGCGATGTCGTCTACAGGACGTAGCCTTCAGGAGGATGCTGCGGGACCGAGACATGGGCTGCCACATCACCATCCCCAAATGTAAAATACACAAGTCAGAGAAAGGAAGCTGTTCATTATGATAAAAGTTGACCACATTTACCAACCTCAGCGTAAAAGGACTCCTGAAAGTGGCGAGGAGGACCTGAGGCGTTTGAGAAAATAACCGGTGTTTTATTGATAGGTGACCTTTGTCTTCTGTAGATGGTCACAAGCATAAGAAGTCGCTCAGGCAGAAGCTGGATTCTTTATCAAAGGAGAAGAGCAAGGACAAAGGTAGAGTCTGCTTCTGTTGTTGCTCTTGTCATCTCCTGACACAGCCACTTCTCTCCGACCCTAAAACGAGCAGACTCGGTGGAGCTGAAGCCCTGAGCTGTTTGTGTTTGTGGGAAACTGAGTGATCAGGATCTGTGGAGCTGGAAGGATGCCAGAGGGAGCTCTGACGGCCACGCCCACTGCAACAATCTGACAGGAAAACAGTGTTTTCTGTCAGAAAAGCAGTGGAGGGGAAGATAAAAACAGTTTTAAGTAGTGGATCCTCATTGCAACACATCTTGTGGCACAACTAGTCAGCTCCTCCCTGCCCCCGCGTTGTTTACAGAAACTCCTCAGAAAGTTTGGCCTTCTGACTGAAACATTTCTTCACAGTTTTAGCCCAAGCATTTTTTTGTTTGTTTTAATGGAAAATGTTTGCAATTTTTGCAGTGATAAAGATGGCATTAATGACAAATTGAGACATTTCCAGTGCAAATCCACACTTTTGTGAGCGTTGCATCCCTCCCGCCTCTCACGCAGAGATTCCGCCCCTGGTGTTTGGAGTGCCGCTGTCACAGGTCATATCCAACGACCGGACGCTCAAGCAACGCCACGATCCCCAGTGGGAGGGGTACAGCGACCCCACCGAACTGATGCTGTCCTACCTTCACCTCACTTCCAGCTTTAAGAGGGCCAACAGGGAGTTCTCCAGCAGTAACTCCTCTCTGAGCTCCAGCGAAGCCCCTAATGAATCACCTCCGATCAGCACAGCAGACACAGCCCCTCGAACGTGCAGGAGGGTAGGTGCTCTGACACGGGCTTCTACACAAATGAGAAATCCGTCTGATAACGCGCACTCATTCGATTACAAACACTCATTTGTAGTGTTTTTTCAGAGGGCGGGCGGATAAGCGAGTCGGGCCTGTTTATCACAGTCTCTCTTTTCCCCGGCAGGGTGGAGTATCGGTGGATTGCATCACTGACCTTGACGATAACCAGTCACGGCTCTTGGAGGCGCTCCACCTCTCTGTGCCTGCAGAAACGGCCTGCAGCAGGAAGAAGAGACGTGACAAAAGACTCAGCCTCAACCCTATTTACCGACAGGTTCCACGCGTGGTGGAGCTCTGCTGCCAGCACCTCGAACAACACGGTATGTTAGCGTTGGAAATGAATCCGTGCACGTTTGTGCTACAGAGGCAGAACATATCTCCTCAGGGCCTTTGTAAACAATCCAAAGATATTGGAAGCTCAAAAGTATTGAGGCACTAAGACAGAATCTACCTTTTGATTTAGGGCTACAGACAGTTGGAATTTTCCGCATTGGGAGTTCCAGAAAGCGAGTGCGGCAGGTACGGGTTCATCTGGGGAGCCTCATATCATATAATAACGTTCATAGTTGATGAGGATTTGAGATATAAGAAAATCTCTTCCAGCTTCGCAAGGAATTTGACCGGGGATGGGAGGTTCATTTGGATGAGGAGCACAGCGTCCATGATGTGGCTGCTTTACTGAAAGAGTTCCTGAGGGACATGCCTGACCCGCTGCTAACAAGAGAGCTCTACACAGCCTTCATCAACACCGTGTGTGAGGAGCGCATGTGTATCAACACACAAACAGCAATCGCCGTGTTTTCTGTGGGCTTTTCAGATGTGTAATTGACATCAATTTGGTGCCTTTTTTCCCAGCAGCACTGACACGTGCAGACCAACAACGTGCCCTCCAGCTCCTGATTTTTCTGCTTCCTCCCTGTAACAGCGACACTCTGCAACGCCTCCTACGCATGTTGTCCACGGTAGCCGAGCATGCTGATGACAGCGATTGTGAGGGACAAAAGGTAACAGAAGAATGCTCTGTAAGACAGTTGGTTGCATTTATCACTTTGTTGTGTTTCATTCATTTGATTTTTATTTATATAACAGTGCACAATCACCTGACATTAAAAAATAAGGGAGTAAAAAAACAATGGAAGGAAAATTAAAAAAAAAAAATTACTTCCCATTTTAATGACGTGAAGAGTATCCACCAGTATCCACCAGAGGGCAGAGTTGCTGATGTTGGTTATGTCAGCATTTAAAGTTGACCCTTTCCAAAAATACAGTGAATTATTGATAATGGGAGACATGCGCCACTGGAAATGCTCTAAGATCAATAAAGATATGTGAAAACGTATGACCAAATTTCATTTTTTTTAATTAAACTTTTAGCCAAATCCATTTTTCAGACCAAATGACTAAATTAGAGATTGATTGTTCCCCCCAGCCAGTTTGTTGCTGGCTTCAGTGATGGAACACACACACAAACGGTCTGATTGTGTTCTTTGCACAAATGATGTGGGCAGATCTTCTGTTATTGATGGTGGCAGGTGCACATTCCCAACATTTTCCAGGATCCAAGGAGGGTCAGTCTGCAACAAAAGGGTTCCTAACACAATAATTGCTCTGCCATTCATACAGTCTTCATTATCGTGAGACTTGTAAAAATGTGGCTCATCAAAAACAACACAAATGAGACCTTAAAAGTGGCTGATAAATCCAGAAGACTGCTTCTCGTTTTCAGGTGTTGGGAAACAAAATGACGACGTACAATCTTGCGACCATCTTTGGACCCAACCTCCTACACAAACAGAAGAACCCAGAGAAGGAGTTCACGGTCCAGAGCTTTGCCCGTGCAGAGGAGAGCACGGCCGTTATCAGCGTGGTCCAGAAGATGATCTCCGCCCACCACTCACTGTTTATGGTACGTGAAGAAATGTTGCTTTAGAACAGGATGTAAGCCATAAAAGAAGGGAGATAAAAATAGCCTGTTTATGTGAATGCCCCCACCCCCGGAGAGAGGTTTCATTCTCACCTAATAAAACTTTTAAATTAGTTTTATAAGTTTAGAAATGACCTTTTCACAGCGAATCATCAACCGAAGTAGTGCAGCAAAACAAAGAAACCCTGGGAATCGGTCTCTCTCCTCGGAGCCTCTTGAAACCTGTCTTACTAAAGATTTATTCTAGTAAATGCAAAAATTATAGGCCCCATTTAAAAGATGAATACATCGCTCCACCCTGCATTTTGAACTGGACTGATTAGGAGTGAGGCCACGACCCTCGTCTCTATTATATTTTCTGCTTCTCACCAGAAAGGCGTGTGCAGATGAATTTAATTGGAGTATCTGACAATAAAGCCACAGGGTGAGAATGAGGCCCATTAGGCATTTGCTCAGCATCATTAGTTCTGCTCTTCCGTTAATTATTTTCACCTCACAACAAACAAACAGCGAGCCGAGTCCGCTGCACTTAGTGCATCGCGGCGACGGCGTGTTAAAGGGCGGCTGCTGCGGAGGGTTCAGTGAAAGGTTTTTAACGTTTAGGTGCTGAAGTGTGATCAAGTATTGCAACCCGTTGGACTGAAGACGCGCTCACTGTTTTCTCTGCTGTGATTGTGGCAGGTTCCTGCTGAGCTGCAGAATGAAGTGCTGATGAGTTTATTAGAGACCGACTGTGACGTGGTGGATTACTTACTGCGAAGAAAGGCCTCGCAAAACCTGTAAGGTTCCAGAATTTTGCGTCTGAGGTGTTTAAAATAAGCGGTTTTCCCTCACGTCAGTTGTGGAAACAGGTGTCTCCTTTGTCTCGTTAGAGAGCCGGCTGGTCTTCAGGCAGGAGGGCCTTTCTCTGTGAACGTCCCTCTGAAAGAGCGGCGCTTATCCAGCGGTTCCATCCAAGTGTCGAGTGGAGACGTGTCTCCTTATGACAACAACTCCCCAGTGCTGTCGGATGGACTGATGGGGAAATATCCGGAGGACAGTGACGTGTCCTCCTCCAAACCAACTTTCACGATTCATTCTACAGAGGGTTCCTCCAGGAACTCCCCTACACCGTCCACAGACAAAGGTGCAAAACTTTGTTAGATTGAGAGATAAAAACTATGAAGATCATTCTAAACATCACATGATTTAATCTCTTTGGTTCTTTGGTTCTTGTCAGAGGCCTCGACGGATCATTTCTGGGACACCTGGCAGGATTTTCTCAGCGAGGACTTTACACGCCCTCGTCTGACTGGTAATAGAATCTGCGCTGCTGCAGCTGATCTTGCTTCTGCATGTGACAAATGCCGGGTTTTTAATGACATCTTCTTCCAGGCTCCCTTGGAGACGTGACAGAATCCGAGTTGTGCAGATCATCGGGGGGGGGGAGCAGTCACCAAGGTAACAACAAGCTGCCCGTCACTCCTCAAACCTCATTGGGTGTGTTGAAAATCAGGCCACACCTCCCAGTGACTCGCAGCAGCAGCGGTCCCCACGACCACAGAGGACAGGCACGGCCGCTGCCGCCGTTACATCAGAGGCTGAGTGGCCAATCAGGAGCCATCAGTCTGGACAACTTGGCAGTAATGACAAGACACCCAGCGCGTCCATTACTGGAGGTCAGGACACATGTTTTTTCTCCTAACAGCGGCGCGCTAAAGGAGACCCATATTCCTCACTCCACACCCTCCCTTCTTACACACCAGCCTGACCTTCAAGGCCTGAGGACAGCCGACACCACAACCGCCTCTGGGTCTGGACAGGTTAATGGTGCCGATGCCCCAGACTGGTGTTCAGAGCGCTGGCACATATGGCCGATAATGTCGGAGGAGAACACAGATAAAATGCCTGAAACCCTGGTGTGATTTATGAACTCCAGGGGTGACTTTCAGATAAGGTTTGCCTTTGCAAATGTATACACTCTATCAATTTCTGCTTGTAAAAATGATTGGAATGTGAGTTTTCAATTTCTTTTTTTGGTTATTTTTAATATACTTTAACAATTGTTGTTGTTGGAGCTTACTAACAACACAACGATGTAAAACTCTGAAGTAGACTTGAAGTCATAGTTGGACTTAAAAATGTAAATGTTTATTTTTATTCAGGAAGTTAATCATATTGCCGAATGGATGTAGATTATATTTTAGTTATGACAATTTTAAAGCAAGCTTTTTTTTAAAAATGCTTTTTAACTAGGTAGAGAGGCAGTGAGAAGAACTTTCTAATTAGGCAGTAATTAGGACCAACCACGAGTTCTAACAGAACAACTCTGGGATCATATTTATACTTTTAGAGTTGTTTCAGTATTTATTCCCCTTTTTAAACCCTTTAATGAAACTAAACAGATCCCACAGTGATGTACTGCTTACTATGTTTATTTAAGACAAAAAAAGTGATAATGCGAGGAAAATAGCGTGTTTTGAATTGACGTTTAATTAATTCAACTCCCCAAAATGACCGCTAGGGGGCAGCCGTGACCATAAAATATTTAAACAGGTACTCAAAATAATAAAATACCAAAATACAGTTCAAAAGGTGCAAGATAGATATATGCACGATTTTTAAACACCACTGCTAAGGTCTCTCAGTCATTATTTGGATAGTGGTTTTGCAGATACATGAGCCGAGCTGCTTTCAATAAACATGCACTTATGGTCAGTTGTGATTTTTTTTTTAATCAGAATTATTTTTAACAACAGATCTTCTTTTCATGTGTTTAATATTCCATGATGGACTTTACACATTTGTAGTATTTAAAGACATTTCCAAGGTGACTTAAACTATTCCTTTTTTGTGTCCTTAAATAAGAAGCATCCTGACCCTGATTCTAAACTTTTTGCTAACTTGTTAACCACAGGAGGATTTAGGGGATTTCCTCAACATGAAGATTGTTAGTTGAACTTTCCATATCTGCCTGCACAGCTGTGTGAGCTGAGCTGTGTTTGGCGTCTGTTCTGACAAAACCAAAAAGACAGGCGAACAGGATGTCTGGATGGTTTTTATGCATACTCGCTACAGCGTGCTTTCCGATCTGCACCACAAATGTCCTATAAAAGGAACCAGAGTTAATGTAGCCCAGACCTAGCTTTGAAAAACACAGCATGGTCATCTTTTTATTTTCTGTCTCTATTTTCCCTCTGAAAATGAGCAATTAAGACCCCGTATTCAATTTCACATCTTATCTCTGCAGCCCTGATGGATGTAAGGTGATCCTTTGGAAGAGTGCCACAGCTGCTCCCAGCAGGGGGTCCTTCCTGGCATCAGGAGCAGCCACAGGGAGCACAGGGGAAGGTCACCATCAAAAATGGGGCTGGATGTCCAGAAACAGAAGCTGTTTCAAGGTCGACTCTGATACACAAATCTCTTCGGGGAAAACAGAGGTTGTTGGATAAAAAAGAGAGGAAAAAAAACCACCTCAAAGACAACAAAGCCTCTGTCTATTTTGATGCCAACTGTAGCTTCGGTGTTCAGCTGTTTTCCACTTATCAGTATTACATATTTAAAAGGAATGACTCCCTTGAAAAACCTGAAGAGAAAAAAAAATCTATTTTCTTGTTTATTTCACCTTCTCCTTGTCCTTCTTTAACACAAAGGTGTCCTCTGGAGCACCGGTGCAACTTATTCACAACAGTGTGATAACGCCCAATGCTCGTTACTTCACTCCATAGACACAAACGTGCGGGAAAGTCAACAGACGGTTCATGAATCAACCCATGGCCAAACAGTCCATTTTAGACAGCGAGTCACATAAGTGAGAGCTGAAAGGCATCTCACTGAAACCGCTGTTTTCACATCACTACTTTCAGATACTGCCCCTTTCCTGTTTATCCTCAGCGAAGGATGAACTCCATCTGCTCTCATTCACGCTCCACTTGGGCTAAATTTGATAAACGCTTCCCTGTTTGCAACACAGACCCACCAGGTATGTTGTCGGGCAGGAATTGCTGTTATTGCCGTGTTGTCCGCCGAACCCGCCGCTCCTCAGTGCACAATATTTACCTTCAGCTGCTGCGGTGTGAACACACACATATACACACTTTACTTGTTGGGTCAACCACAGCGTGTCATTTGGTAGGCCAAATGTTGAGTTATTTTTCAAAACAGCACCAAAACTGAGTTAGCGGGGCCTTCTGGACCTTGAGCAGGCACTTATGCACAGACCTCAAACTTGAGAATCCTGCAGCTGAAACCAACTATGTAACATCAGGAATCACAGCATCCAGATGTTTGCCTCCAAGGCTCGTTAGCTCTAGAGCTTGTTTTACAAAGGCGGCTCAGAACACATGGTGGCTCCATCTGATTTCTCATTACTGTTATCTTTTTTAATTTCCCCTTTATTGCTTTGGCTGTCTGCAAATCGCTTAACAGTCACTCAGTGTGTGCTAAGAGAGGTACGTGAAGTTTCATTGCGATAACAGCTTTTGTTTCTGGTTTAGGATGTGCACTCCATGGATAAGAATGTGCACTTTTCTTGTGACACACTGATGTCAGCGTCTGTGCAAATCCCTGTCTCACTCTAATTCCATATTCTCCATCATTCCTGGTTGGAGGAAAGGGAGGAAGAAGGTTTGGAGGTTGGAAGAGGAGAAGGAGGAACCAACATTTGAACTTGGGTTAGGGTTAGAGCCAGTGCCCTAACACTAACCCTAGCCCTAACTATTACTTAACCCCTAACTCTAAGACTAGGGTTAGGTTTAGGGTGGGGGTTAGGTTAGGGTTAGGGTTAGAGCTGGGGTTAGGTTTAGCGTGGGGGTTAGGTTTGGGTTAGGGCTCCGGTGAGGAGGTTCAAAAAAAGAGGCAATCTTTTTATTGTTCTCAATTGTTTCCAAAATCTCAGTTTTATCATTCAATCTTTTATTTATACAGAATGCTAATGCTTTATGTAGAGGGGTTTTTTTGTTTATTTTTTGTCATTGAACTGCTCAGATGGGTTTAGAGTTAAGTTTAGGATTTGGGTCAGGGCTAGTGGTTATGTGCTAATTGCAACACAAGCAAGTATTCAAAGGACACATAGAATTAAACCGAGACTCAAACATGTAATTGTGCTTTAAATACATCAAAGAACGCAGCAGCAGTTAATAATTAAGCAGGGGATCGACCTGGGTAATTATCAGAGTCAAAGAGTTAAAATAGTGGCACGCAAACATCTCGGGAATATGGGTGCGTTTCCATGAAAGAGCTACTGAGCACCTTTAAGCTAGCAGCAGTTTAGGTTTTTTCATGAACCTTTTGCTCGTATCCTCCGAAATCTCATATTGTTTTATTATGAACATATGTTGGTTTGCAAGATGGAGAAGAGATGTTATTTTTGTGTGGCAGCCGTCTGCAGCGTAGCACTGAGGAAACCCAACCACACCAGTGCTTTCAGTCACTTTATCTGCTAAAATCCTTTCCTAAACACAGAATGCAGTAGTAACTGTGTCTTTTTCGTGTCTGTCAATGAAATCGTAGAATATAATTAAGTTGGAATTTAGCTTTTGGGATCATTTTGTCTCTTTTTGACCCAACATGAAAGTCTACAGAGATAATGATGGTTCCAGTTTCAGCAGCTCGCTAACATCTGGATGAGCCCAAATGTCAGGCGAAGAATGGAGAGGGTCGACTGGGTGACGGGAAATTATTCAACTAATCTGTGCGATTAGACCCCGGATCAGGCTGATGTATGAGGAGCGGCTCTGCTGGAAATCTGCTGTAGTCATCAAAAAGCCGTCTCAAGTGAGCAATTGTGCTGGAGTGTAATCATCAGATTTAGCAGAGGCATATGGATGGCGGTTAATCCCGCTCCTTATTGTTTGTGTCCTCCCCGCCTCCTGAACCAAACACAGAACCTGGCTTCTTTTGTAAAGAGACGTACTTATGCAACACCTAAACCTGTTCCCTGTGGTGGGCTCTCGCAGCCTCCGGGTGATGTAAACTATAGTTCCATTCAGTGGTTTAAGCTTCAGGTGATCTGAGATTTTGCTAAGTGTTGCTATGGTCAGAGTTCAGTCCCTCTTTTAAAAATTAGTTTTGCTAAGGCCCATGTGTGGTCCCTGCAGTGTCTGAAACCCACAAACACCTCACACACAATTCTGACATCTCTGCAGCTGTCAGATGGGCCTGACCCCATCCCTGCTGTTGTTTCTGGGTTACAGCCTGGCTTTTGCTTTTGCATGATCTCACTTTAAGCTCCCCCCTTCAGATTTTTTGGCGACCATTGCGGCCAATGTGCAAACTTCTGCCACGAAACATAACGTGCTGCACCGAGACCTGTCCTAAAGCATCCCAAAGGAAATACTTGGTGACCTTGGGGAGCTGTACACCCAATTCCTCCAGTATGATCTCATTATTGCGAGTGAATTGTGCATTTGGGTGGACTTATCTGTGTCTCAGCATGAACTCTCATTAGGGAGGAAGAAATCAATTCCTGTTGCCTAATAGTAAGCCTCAGCTGACTGCTGGGATACTAAAGCTTTAGCATTACTTTTTCTCTGCTCTCCCCTTTTGGTGGAGCTTTATCATATTCACAGCTGGATGACTATCAGCTGATATCTAGATTCTCGCTGGATATCGACACTTAGATCAGCGAAGGCAGTACTGATAACCCCAGAAATGCGCGTGCAGAGGCGATGGCTATCTTCCTCTGCAGCTTCACTGCTTGTTTAAGGGTTAACTCATCCTCTGAGGGGCCTGTTTTGCACTCCTGTGCGAACCTGCATTGCAGCCGCGCGGCCGCGCGTAATGTCAGCGAGGTATGTGTGCGCACACACCCCTGCAAAGGGGAGTGTATGTGCAGAGTGTTTTGCCTGTCTCACCTCAGAGCGCCGCAGTCACACACTGTTTATTCAACAGGGCAGAGACACATACCAGCGGAGCCATGGGGAAGCAGGTAACATCTGATAAGACACTTTTAATGGCTTCAGATTAAAGGAAAAGAACTGCCAGTTGGTCTTAAATTTAGTTTGGTGTCAGATACAATGGTTAAAAGACCTACTACAAGGCAATTTTTGTCTTTTGGTTGAGGAGGCAAGAGCATGTCTAAGAACAGTTTTATTACTTGACTGTTAGACATCTGCCAGTTCGAGCTGCAACAGCCAGGAAAACTTTAGCTGGAGTCAAGGAGTCAACAACCAGGTTTGAGTTCTGAGAGTTCCGTACATTATTCAGAGTTTGTTATTAAATATTAGCATCATTACAAAACAGCTGCTGGCAAGTTTTTGAACAGGCAAAGGTTTGCTGTTTCCCGTCTACGGCCAATTTGTTGCCATTCATTTGGTTTTCGGTTTGTTTTAATGCACTGAAAGGTGTAATTGGTGAGCCCTTACGCAGGATTATAGGCTCCTGAAAAAGAACATGATGTGTGACACTGCCAAATAACTGTGGACAGGGAAGTCTGACAAATTCGTTTTTAGGTCTTGGTGTTTTTCTTCATGCGAGCATCTGGTTCTGCTATTTGTCTGAGCACTTTCTTCCTTCATTCCTTTTTTTTTAACGCAAGAACATTTTTTCCCCCCCCATATCAGCCATTTGTCCACTAATAAACGTCCAGACTGTCTGGTTGTATGGTGGGTTTTTTTCTTTTAAACCACACATTTTTTTCCAAATCTTGAACTGTCTCCATCAGCAGAATACTAATGTAAAGGGAGGAAAATGGTTTATTTCTGTTTTAATTAGAGGAATGTTTGATTGAATGCATTGTTGTGTTAAGGCCTCTACAGCAGACTCATTCTGCAAAAAACAGCAGCTGATCAATTTGATTGATCACATGTGGCTTTTATTCAGACAGTGACGCCAGTTTCTATGGCGTGTTTTATCCCGAGGACAAGACCGTGATATCCCTGACCCACATTTCAACAGCTCCACTCGGACTTGCGCTCCTCTGGTTTGGGGTTTTGTCACCATGGGAGCAACAACACCGCAGACGCTCAAACATGCTGCAGCCTTTTTAAAACAAAGTGACAGTGCTGCAAAAGTCCAGGAAAACTGCAGTATGGAAGAGAAGCAGCCGAAACACTGATGTCACTGGTAGAAAGAAGCTGCTGGATTGTCAGTGAAGTTATCAGACAGGTCAACAACTTCCACGGCTCTGTGCCTAATAAGTTTTGTGTTTTTCTAAGATGTTCTTGATAAAGTTGTGACACGTTCTTTTTGTACGGTAAATCCCCCAAGAGCTGGAAGCAATTATAGACTTCACTGAGCATCAAGAATGCAGCAGATGCTCACCGCACCCTTTTTTGAAGGATGTTTTTTTTTCTTTTTAAAGAGGAAAATAAATGCCAAGACTTCCAGGCAGTGGTTCTGTGGTCTGGAGTGAACAGAACATATGACCGTACTTTCCCCAAATCTTTGATTCATTTTAGTGAGACAAGGCCAACAGTCAACAGTATAGCATTAGATGAACCTGCCCTTTACCCAGAAACCACTGCTGTTTTTATTGTGAGTGACGTTTGAGTTTTATCACATTTAGTCTTTTTTGCTATGATCTGGTTTTCCATTTGTATTAGTTCCCTTCCAGAACCAATTAAAATAAAAAGGTATAATAATAATGTTGGGTAAAGGACTTCAGGCTGTAACAGGTCATTTGTTCTGAGGCATTTCTATTTGCATGCAGTTTGGATCAGTGAACATACCGTATTTTCACGACCATAAGGCACACCGTATTTTAGGGCGCACCTTCAATTAACAGCCTTTTTTAGAACTGTTTTCATATATAAGGCGCACCGTGTTAGAAGGCACATAGAACAGAAACTATTGGGGTTGCATTATGCATCCACTATATGGAGCTGCGCTAAACAAAACAGTCAGATAAGTCAGTCAAACTTTATTGATAGAACACAAACCAACGTTCTGACAACTCCGTTTACTCCCAAAACAAATGAGTGCATTCACAATACGGTACCGTACATACTGGCAGCTCTTACCGATATTTGCGCCTCCATTGAAAACAATGCACAAATTAAACAAAAGCAACATTTTGGGGTCTTAATACACACACACAAGTGGTGTGGGACTGGAATTTTTACCGTTTTTACTACACAGTCTACGGTTTTAACCGCGCTTACTTCGGCGACGCCCCTGACTACGGTCGATTACCATCTATCCATATATAAGGCGCATCGGCTTATAAGGCGCACTGTCGATTTTTTAGAAAATTCTAGGCTTTTAGGTGCGCCTTATAGTCGTGAAAATACGGTACTTTAAATAATTGTTCTATTTTTTTTTTTCCTTTTTCCCAGCTTACAGTCAGACATTGTTGGGAAAATCATGGTCCATGGGTGACCCTGTTTGCAGATGTTGCAAAATGATATTGTTTGTTGCATATTTAAAATTATTTTTTATTCTTTTGGTCAGAAAAAAATGACTTTTAAAGTTTAGAGGTGTACTTATGCCACAGAAGTCCTATTTCACAATGAAATGTGAATATTTTACCCCCCAAAGACATCCGTTGTTGGAGGTTTTTCTGAACAAATGACCTAGCGGGTGTAATAAATATAACATGTACTCTCAGAGAGGCGACCAATTGGGGGAGAGAAGGCGTGGCAGAAGGGAAGCAGAGTGACAAGGATGTTCGCTGAGGCTGAAAAAAGAATTGTGTGAATGTAGGATTTCTTTATTTATTAATCACACTTAGTAAGTGACATTGATTGTACTATTTAAACCAAAGGATCTGTTTTTTTTCACTATATGCTGCAAAGAACTGTGACAAATCTATAAAACATGATGTTGATGCTGCTGCAGCAAAGAAAGAAAGAAGGAAAGAAAAAGAAATTACTTCCAGGTCAGCACTCACTTCAGTTGTTCAGGAAGGGCCAGCTAATTACTCTGAAGACACGTGCAAGCTGGTTGATGTTGTTCAGAAACTGACGTTTCACCTCAGCCAGCATACTTCAAACATCTTCCCCACTGGTTTCTGTCCGACTCTCCTCTGATTCCCACCAATCTGCTGGTCTGAAGAACGTTCTGGTGCCCGTGCCCTGTTTGATGTCTGGGCTGATACGGCGCTACGTGACTGGGGGCCGTGTGCCGTGAGCATGAAAGCAATTAAAAACTTGAACTTATGCCACAAGCAAAACAGACCATGCATTCAATTTTCCCTTCTCTCTTTTTTTATCCTTCCTTTTGGCAAAATTGCAAAGGAACTGTTTTGGATCGTCCTCGTTGTGTTTGCACTCAAAAGGACAATCTCCACGCCAGAGTGTGCACTGACTCAATTAGCTATGTGTATTCAGACTTTAATTGCTCTGGTTTTTGTGCGGCAAATATCATCCGACGTTCCTCTTGTATTTGCACAAGGCAGCAGAAATATGACATTGGTTGCGAGGATGCACAGGCGTGTTTATGAAAAGGCAGCCATGCAGCAGAGCCCTAGAGACTGATCCCATCTGTTCCAGACCAGGTTGGGTAGTTAAAAACTCATCAAAATGTGGTCCCCAAGGTTTACATCCCCCACACCTCCCGGCCCTTTGTTCCTCCATTTGCAACATCTTTGTCTTTTTGCTGAGGGTGGGGAGCCGGGGGGCAAACGCTCAGCCCCACAGAGGAGGAGAAGTGGTGGGAGGATATGGGACCCTAGCGTTGGTGGAGACAGCATCCAGGAAATGACCCAGTGGAAGTCAAGCTTCCTGGGTGCGTTTCACGCTCACATGAGCATACGCAAAGAGGTGCAGCCGGGTGGGGAGTGTGGAAACAGACAACGGTGGGGATGCTGCTGTGTGTTTTGTTAAGCCTTTGGTCCATGTGCTGCTGAAGTGGAACGCCGAGCGTGAGCCGGAGCTGCACCTTTTTCCTGTCTTCTAAAGAATCTCCACAGCATGTGAGTCATGAGCTTTTTGATGGTTCTGAGAGTGAAGCGTTGATGTCTGCTGCAGATGACCATCTGACTCATGCACAGTGTGAAAGGCTTTTCATCCTGTTTGCTGCGTGCTGTACACATGCGCACCACATGTCCCACATACAGATTTGAGCATGAGTTTGGAACGCTAAACTTGACGATGATGGCGATGATGTCTATGTTTGCTCACCCTGAGTGCATTTAAAACCAGGCTTCATAGATTTGTTTTCCAGTAACCTCTAATCTGCTCTTTCAGGAGAGATTTTCTGGCCTTTTATATTGTTTTTACTCCAATTAATGCAGCTTCAGCCTGCCAGATGCCACCATAAGCAAGGCTGCCTCAGGCTGCAACTGGCCTTATTTAGACAGCAGCCTCTGCTGCCTTTATTTGTTTCAAATAATTATTTAAACAGTGCTGTTGCATATGTATGATAGTTGTTTTTCAGCCTCATCTTTTATTGCATCTATTGTCTTTGGGAGTGCAGTTATCTCTTAAAATTCATTGCATAATTACTTCTTTTTTTTAAAGATTTTCACAATTTCTAGCCTAAACCCTGTATTGTTTTAAAGAGTGAATCATGAGTAGTTGGGAAAGTTCATACACACTTTTTTTTTTGGTCTCTACTTCATGTTTATTGCAGCTCAGAAATGAAAATGACTTTGAGTTGACCCTGTTTGGGATGGCAAAATTCGCCTTGGGCAGAGACAGAGGCACGGTCTTGTAGATGTTTTTCTCTTGTAAATGACTTATTCCAGTGATGCGAAAATAATTCAGCACGGCTGTGTGCGTGTTTTACATTGGAAATCCATCGGTGCAAGGCTGTTTACAAATCCATTAGAGGAATCACAGTGGCGTCACGCTTAATTTGTCTATGGTGGTCCTTTGTTTTTCCACACAAGAGTTTAGTGTTGGCCACTGGGAGCTGCGTGACCCATCTCAGGATCTGCTTTTCCTCTTAACTGTGTCTTTTGCCTCCCAGAATGCAGCAGGCCACAAACTGGCATGGGATATTGGAAGGAGCTGGACACTGACAGACAGCAGAGCTTGACTGAGAAACAAACAAGCTGTGAAGAGGGGGTGAAGAATTGCCAGTAAAAAGATTAGAGTGGCGTTTGGCTCCGGCGCCAAGATGCATCCTTGCTCTCGCCACACAGCCATGGCAACGAGAGCTTTATGCCTTCCTCCCGGTCCTCTCACCGGGTGATCCGACTCTACCAAAGAGTCATTTAAACATCTTGGCATTCATTATTGACCCTGACATTTGTGATGTGGAGGCAAAACTACAATTTCCACATGAACTAGACAATTTTATTTGTTCCGTCATCCTGTTTTTTGTTTAGTCACGTGTAAATGACTGGAGTCATGTTTAAATGCACACACGACCTCGGCTGAGCATCCTTGGCCCATCCATCCCGGTGCACCCGTTTGTCATGCAGGGCACCTCTGATCCCCTGTGACCAATCAGCAGCATCTCCTTGGGGTCCAAACGCACCCTCATCATTTGTGATTGACATCCTCCCACAGGAAGGAGGGGGGGTTATTTACCTCCTTGTGTTCTCATGGGACCAAGTTAATGATCCCAGCCGGCAGAATAATAAAAAGGGAGAAAAGCAGGAGAAGTCGCTGCCTGGTTGAAACATTTGGAGCCCGCTTTCCACTTCCTACAGAGAGGATTAGAGACGAAGAATCTGTGCGGGGAGAACTGTCGCAGGTAGCTGTGTGAGAGCAGAAAGAGAGAGGTTTCTGAAGAAAGCTTGTTTTTTAGAAACATCTCTTTGTGGGCTAAACGCATCTGTCACCTGGAACTTGGACTATCTACTTTTACTCACGGAGTGACTGAGAGGTAAGGGAACGTCTGGATTTCCAAAGGGTGACACTTTAGAGAAAGTACAAGGTTTTTCTTTCCTAAAATGCACAAACTGCAGTTCTCTGCATGCCGGCTTGATATTTAGCTCATTATTTCTGGTTTCCCAAACCAGTGCAGATCACGCGCAGTTAAGCAAAATGTGAGAATATGCTGATTCCGTCTTCAGATACCTTAAAAAATGACACGTTTCATTTCCCTCCAATAACTTTCTGTGTTGTGAACCTTGAACCCTGGAGTCTCAGCTAAAAACCAAGCAGTCTTTTTCTCCCTGGCTCTTTCCTAATCCAAATCAGTCCCTGTCTCCTGTGTGGTTACACCACACAACAGCAACGTTTAATTTGTTATAAAATACGTTCACCTCCAGTGCTGACAGGTTCATCTTAGGTCACGTTCTCCGGCCAAATACCTCAAACATTAGAGTCCAAAACCAAGGAAGTGATCAAAGTTTTTCTGATCGGCAAAGGCTGCCTGGGTGCCAGTTGTATCTGTCAGCACATGTCCATGCAGGGACGGCAATTTCCACACTGCAGAAGAGCAGTGCCAACATTCTGAGGCAACTTTCAACGCTGTTGCAACCGCAGTGCATTCCAGTGCCTTTTCCATTTCAGCCTACTCGCCGTCAAGGGTGTGATCGCCATGAGACAAACAGCCTCTGCATGTGCAGAGTTCAGACTCTCCTGTAAGTCGACCACATGAGCAATAAGGGGTCTGTGTTTAAAACTTCCTTGGGGAGTTGGCAGTGGGTCACTGACTCGTGAGGTGGTTTACCCCCTGTGGAGTCTGGGCTGAAAAGTTGAATGATGCTACTCATCGGTGCTGTTTGATGGGCACAATTCCAACAGCAGTTAAAATATGGCTGGAAAAACATTTGAGAAAGAATGTGTAACTAATGCACTGGATGTTGTTCTTGCACGGCGCTGAGCTGTTGGCTTATTTTTACTTTAGGATGGGAATTATTGTTTTACTGGGAGTTATGGCAACGCTTTCTGCTATGATAGGCCTAAAGTGATGGCTAAAGTCCAGCCCCTTTCCTGTGATTGGCCAGTGGCAGCGAACGATGCAGAAAGTACAGTGATCAGTGAGAGAAGAGAAACGGCTGGAAAGTTCTGATTCTCCTCCCAGTCGAAAGTGGGTCTTGAGAACAAGGCTAGAGGGTCAGATCTTCACGGGGAGCAGGAAAGAGTCCCTTACAGCTACGTTTGGAACAGTACAAGTACCGTCAAAGACAGGCTGTAGTGTTTTTGTCCTGTCAAGAATCTTCATGGACAGAATCATGTGGCAGGTAAGTGAAGAGGTTAAATACAACTTTTTTTTGCTCTGCTGTAGAAAAAGTGAGTCATTGGATGCTTCCAAACCTCCAGGCGAGTCAGAATGTTTGGCCTTGTGTTCACAGACTGCTGGATGTTTAGTAGTCAGGATTATACGTGACACATAAGATGACTAAATAAGAATGCCAACGGGGTTTCTTGATCAGAAGGCGTCAAAAGCGAGTGGGAGTATCCAGAGTTGGTTTCCTGTGTCGGGGCAGCTAAGATGAATGTATCAAAAAGAGACACTTTTAGGGATGCAATGTCATATCTGAAAAAAAAAAAAAAATTACTTGTTTTTGATGTTTGTTTTTATGCCGCCACCACCTGTGAGTCATCAGCGTTTTCTCCTTTCTTCACTGAGCCATTCATTCACAATCTAACAGCCTCCTGACCTATAACTTTCCGACTGATAAGCTCTTTTGTGACAATACATCTGGACATGTGTTGGACACAGGCACACTAGCGAAAATCATTCCACACGAAGCTAATGAAGAGTCAATCTGGGACATTGCAGCTGGGTCTTTGTTTACCCTCATTAATTAGTAACTCTTCTTGTTCCCGACTGTGAGCCGGAATGTTCTAACATCTTCCCACCAGAATGCACTTCTTGCCTTTGATCACTACTGTGACAAAACATATCAAGCAGTCACTATGGTAACACATGTTGTATGTCTTGAAAACACGCCATACAGGTTTTTAGCTGAGGCCGAGGTGATCAGATAGGTGTGGGTTTTTCCACTGCTTTAAAACACAGAGAAAGAAGAATTTACTTTTTTAATTATTATTTTATTTTAAACCCCACCGCAGTTTGGTTTAGATAAAACTATAAACTACTTGTATATAAACGTACTAATATCTTCATGAACTGGATGTTAAAGCTGCTCTCCAAACGTCAAAGTTACCCGCAGTTCATATACCAACCGCTTGGTGTCGCCCTTGTTCTGATTTCCCTAGCACATTCCTGTCACATGACGTTTACGTTAAACCGCTCCAAACTTGTGCAAGGAAGGACTGATAATCAGGACAGAACTAGTTTGTGCACGAAATCAGATATCACCACTTCCTTTTTATATTAATACATATTTATTTATTTATTTATTTATTTATTTATTTATTTATTTTATATCTCTGCGTTGATGCACATGGAATCCTTTAGTTAACACCCAACTGATGCCACCTGCCAAATCCTCACACAGGAAATTAGACTTCTGCTGCAACTTCAAATGATGATTAGAGAACAGACTGGAGGCCTTGAGAGTAATAACTGTCTATCTGTGTCCAGCTCAGACACTGGATATTGGACACTGCACTGTGCATGATTGATTTTTTAGTGGTAGCATATTTACAGCATGAGTACCTTAATGGCTTTGACTTTTATTAAAGTTTACTGTCAGTGAACGTAATTTTGCAGGACGAGTGCTCAGCAATCAAGCTAACAAACAGTACGAGAAGAGTTTTTATAGATGCTGTAATGAAATAGCAGTGATGATGGATGCAGGTAATGTCAGGTTTCACACAGCTAATACTAGTAATGTGTACAGTTGCAGATCAGGTGAATCTATCTTATCAGCAGGTTTGCTACTACAGCTCCAAATCACATTAGATCTGAGTGGGCCACTGCTGAGGCTGCTGCTGCAGGGAGCAGCGACAGGCCACACATTGGTCACAGCCATGCTGTGAAGACAAGATTACAGATAAATATGTTAGGTGTCTGCCCCAAGAAAGAAGACAATGAGCTATCGCACCCTCTCAGCAGCTGAAGAGTGCAGTTGGAGAGCCATTATTTAAGGTGATAAAAGACTATAAACAACATCACTAAAATGCGCT
>CAAE01014781.1:1917925-1951089 GCA_000180735.1 Tetraodon nigroviridis
ATGTTAAGCAGATGGTTTCTCTGTGATTCCCACACAAGGACCAACTGGGGACAAACAGGAATGCAGTGGACCATGGTGCACACTGTCTGTCTTCATTTGTGGTCTTGTCTGTCAGGAAAGATGTTTAACATCTTACTGTTTATGCTGTCGAGAAATTGAAGGGGCATTTAATAAGTCAGCCTGCTGAGCCATATGATCTTTGGAATTGTGATGCTCATGGGGGGATTTTACACGCCACCATTCTCTGGACACTACTACATGATTACTTCGTGTCGCGGCCTCGCTGTTCATTTGCTGGATGCCTCTCTGGCAGCGCACTCAGGCGTGTTTGTGGGTTCAGCTTCTGCCTCTGCCCGCACGGCAGAATGGTCGAGACAAAAGTTGCAACCTCTGTCAGTCTGCTGATGGAAAACAGAGAAATGGTCATGCAAGAACACCTGAAATTGATCCTGAGCCTTTGAATTTCTGAATGGATGGAACTGAAAGGCTGAAAGGGCACTAGTCTGGCTGTGAGGACACTGGATTCCCTCCCTTCCCCCCTGCCCCCCCCTCTCTCTCTCTCTCTCTCTCTCTCTCTCTCTCTCTCTCTCTCTCTCTCTCTCTCTCTCTCTCTCTCTCTCTCTCTCTCTCTCTCTCTCTCTCTCTCTCTCTCTCTAACTCTCTAACTCTCCCTCCTTCCAGTACTGGCCGGCGCTCCAGCTGTAGGTGGAGCTGGCTTTCCTGGAATTGTCGGGCAACTTTTCCTGTTGTGCTCACTACCACTTGCTCAATCTTTTGCTCTAATGACAGCTCTGCAGCAGGATTACTGGGGCTCTGTCGACTCCGCCATCTGGATGTCCACATCAACAGCATGACGCGGTTTATGTTTCGTGCATCTGTTGTCATAAACACCTTTTTATGATCTGAGTCAGAAGTTTTTTCCTTCAGCAGAAATGTCTCGGCAGAGCAGAGTGGGGCGAAATCCATCGGTGGGTAAATTGAGTTTGAATGGAGGTTCAGGAGTGCAGAATGTTAGCTATTTAGCTTTTTTTTTTTCAAAGCTTTGTGTACAATTAGGGCTTCCTTTGATTGGCTGCATTAATTAGCACGCGTACATCATTTTTGGCTTATTCTTAGTGGATTATCAAGGCTGAAATTAGCACCCTGTTGGATGAGATCTGTGCATGTTCTCTATGTTGTCACAAATGTTCAGTGGATTTTAATAGAATGTTATGTGTGTAATAAGGTTTGTTTAGGCAGCAAAATTGCAGTCATTCAGGCACATTTTATCTATCTGAACATTCATTTTGGAATGTTAAATGTGGCTTTACAACAGCGCTTTTTGAATGGTGTGTGTTAAATGTGTGTTGGATAGCTATGCTGCTACACGACAACTTGTGGCCACCTGCTACATTGTCTAGTAGGAACAAAATAGCTGGGAAAACAAAAGGCCATCCGATGCATCAGTATCGTCACCAGAGACAAGTGCAACAATTGCTTCTTGTCTTGTCAGGCACAGTGGTTCAGTCTCTGAGGACGTCTGAACAAAACGGGAAGTCCAACACACACCCAGGTCAGCAGCTCAGGGGTAATTGCTGTGTCCTTCGTAGCTTTAAAAGGCTACTTGTGCTTGACTGTCCTGGTAATGAGCTTTAGCCTTCTTCACACATAACGAGTGGAGGTAAGGAGTTCACATGGAGAGACGCTGTGAGCACGGTGCGTCCCCTCGCAGCTGGGGTGTCTGACTGCTCGAGAACAAAGGCTCAGTGTCTGTGATGGTGTGGAGCCCCAGCCATCAGCAAGCAGGCCAATACACTTCTGCTTGGCTGAGCTGTCAGTCCTCGCTGGCCTGCTGGCCTGGGGACTACAGTGAGGAGGGGAACACATGCAGACAGGCCAGACTATTCTAGTCCCAAATAAAATTGAACTGCGCTCCGGGTTTAGAAGACTGCACCAAACACTCGCCTCTGATGCAGATATTTGTTTGTCTGCGAATGTGTGAGCTGGAGTGTGATTTATTTCATTGCCATAATCAGATTGGAGTGGAAATCAAATGAATTTAAGTTAACCAACTTCACGCTCTGTGTAACAGACCCTGCTGCTTTATTTACTTTCCCCTTCAGCATTAATGTATCCAAATACAAATGATTGTACCCAAAAGCAAATTTTTTTCAGTAGAAATAGTTTCAGTGATTATATGCATAGAACCTACCAATGTTTATTATTTAAACTGGTTTGAACTCTTCACATTGAGCCGATTATCACAAAGGAAAAAAAAGGGATTACAGTTGAATATCCAAGTATTGTTTCAAATATCTGCAAAGTGTTCTTAGTTCCTATTTTTCCTTCACAAATCATCTAATTGTACATGTTCATGTTTCTCTTCGCAGATAGCTGATCGGCTTCCTTGGATTTCGCTGACAAATTCTCTTTGTTTTGCCTGAAAATGGAAACGCTGGAATCGGAGCTGACCTGTCCAATCTGTCTGGAGCTATTTGAGGACCCGCTGCTCTTGCCCTGTGCTCACAGCCTTTGTTTCAACTGCGCCCATCGCATCCTGGTGTCACACTGCACGCCAAGCGAGCCCATCCAATCCATCACCGCCTTCCAGTGCCCGACCTGCCGCTATGTCATCACCCTCAACCAGAGGGGCCTAGAGGGACTCAAACGCAACGTTACGCTACAGAACATCATTGACCGCTACCAGAAGGCATCGCGAAGTGGACCCAACTCTCCTAAAGAGACGCGTCGGGAGGGAGCAGTCCCCTACAGCGGAGCCATGACTTCACCCGGCGACAGGGTGCAGTGTCAGTTCTGCGAGCAGGACCCTCCGCAAGATGCCGTAAAGACCTGCATCACCTGCGAGGTGTCCTATTGCGACGAATGTCTTAAGGCCACCCACCCCAACAAGAAGCCCTTCACGGGTCACCGTCTCATCGAGCCTCTGCTGGACTCCCATCTGCGGGGCATAATGTGCGTGGAGCACGAGGATGAGAAGGTCAACATGTACTGTGTGACAGATGAGCAACTGATCTGTGCTTTGTGCAAGCTGGTTGGCAGACACAGGGACCATCATGTGGCGGCCCTGGGCGATCGATACGACAAACTCAAGGTAGGAGGGAGGTCGTGTGTGAGTAGAGGAATGCTCTGAGGTTTGTGATCCTCGGTGGGAAACCTCCCGCACCTCCACATAATCCCACTGATGTTCCCAAAAAGCACGTATTTACTTTTAATTTGACAGGGTGACAATGCTGACACTAGCTCTGGATAAAAAATGTGTCTTAAAAACGCTGCAGGAATCAACATAGCGTACCGTCCAAGGCAGGGTTTATTTATGATAATAATTCAGCTCGATTCCATGAATGATTCAGAAGGAGTCATTTGGATATCACACTCACTAAAATGCCATGAAATATTTAGAGACATTTATTATTTAGGAGATTCTCTGTGAGATCGCCCATAATGATCTGTCGATGTTAAAGAAAAATAATAAAAAAAAACAAAACAGGGTATCCTTTTCATGGCAGCTGCAGATATGTTAACGCTCATTATGCAGGAGAGACGGAAGATGCATGATTGTTGGAAAGGAAGGAACTTAGTTCAAATTGGCAATCATGGGTCTGCCCAGAGTTGTCAACAAGCCTCATGGAAAGACCAAGATGTAAAGTGTATTCCCCGTCTGCTGCAGGCCTCTAAAACACACCATTAAGCTGCACTCCAGGTGTGTGTGTGTGTGTGTGTGTGTTTAATCCTTCATCACAGCAAACGGGCATGCACTGTTTTTTGTTTATACGTTCCCACGTAAACCCTCCATCTGCTGCACATGCTCCCTGGTCTCCCAGGGCTTCAGCTGAGAACAGCCACATCCTCAGTTTGTCTGGGAAAAAATAAAAATTCAGTGTGTATTCAACTGGTGTACGTTATACAACTTGTCAGTTGAGGTGTCCATCCTTTTTATCATACGCTGTAACTAAGTATAAAAGGAAGCCTGCTGTGGCAGTTTTAGGTTAAGTGGAGCTGCTCACCTCCCACTGGTGTGTTCCAATCAATAAGGCATGAAGTGGGGCTGCCAGCTGAAGCTTACTAAAAGGTATTTTCAGAACATGAATTGGCCTTTTTTGTGTTTGCAGCAGCCTCTTGACATCTTTTCTTTCCCCATGCAGAATAACTTATTTTGAAGTCCATATGAAACTACATTCAAGTCTATTTCTTTTTTACATGTAGACGCCGCCTACATGTTAAATTTTGTGGATTTTTTTATTCTTATGTTTTTTTAGTTCATTCTAAAGTACGTAGTCCCCCAACGCTGGAGCCATTCTGTGATTCCAGGAAATTTAAATTAATGCTTTGTTTTCACAAACACTTGCAGTGTCTGTGCATGAGTCATTCAGGGGTGCGACCGCCTCTGTTGCACCAGAACACTTTGGGTTTTTTCCATCTCATCCTCTCTGAGATGCAAACAAGCTTTCCTAAAACTTGTAAATTTAGGAATTATGTTTAAACTCGTCTAAGATTTTTTTGTTTTGTTTTGTTTTTGTTGTTTTGTTTTTTATTATCATGCTGTCATTGTGGGGAATTCTCCTCCTGGACGCTCTATGTGTGCGGGGCATGATCGATCCCATCAGCAGGCCGATCAGGTGATTAATATTTGTGTGAAATATTCTTAATTTCTGCAACGTGGTAAGTCAGTACGTCTACGTCAGTGTGTGCTTCTTTTTCTTGGAGCTGACAAACCTGACAAAACTCTAATTGTACGCACATCTTTTTATCCTGAAAGAAGGATGTCTTCTTTGTGATTCTTTCTCAGGGTTCTTAAATATGGTTTCCCCGTTAAAATGATCCAGCTGCCTTATATTGTTTGCCCTTATTCCTTCACTGCGCTCCAGCTTGAAAGGCTTCAATAACTCTAACAAATTCTACATAAAAACATAACCAATGTTAGCTAGAGGCAGGCGGCCACGAACAAAAAGCAGTTGTTTCATGCTCAGCTGTTGTTCTAGGATCGTAAGAAGCTCCAAAACAAACAAACTAAAAAAAATAAAAAGAAACTGTCAGGAGCCACCGAAGGTGAGAAATGACCCAGTTGGCTCAGTAATTCTGTTATATTTATCGCAGTGTGGCTGTGATTGATGTGCGTTCGCTAATGTTTTCTGTGAGCAGACAGAAGCTACAGACGGCAAACACGTTTATTCGCTGCTAATGCGCCAAACATCTGCTGCCAACACCTCATGGTGTTGCACGCTCCATGCGGGAAGCAAGAACATCCCAGTTCTTAAATGCACACTCAGCAGGTGTGTCACTTAACAACCACAATTTGGCTTAGAGAACCCGAAAGCATGTCTGCTCTTCTTGCAAATGATCAGCTTCACACACAGCAGACTGTGGAGAGAAGTGAACCAACATTTCACGGATCACCTGATCAGCTCTTTTCCAGAGGTCTTTGAATGTCTCAACTGAGATAATAATCCTGGTCAGCCTGAAGAACACCACAGGAGGCCTTCTTTGAGTTGTTTTGTGAACATCTGGACCTGCTGTTTGATGGATTGCCTTAGAAAATGACAGATTTCCTTATTTCCTTGCATATTTGTGTCATTAATCAATAAAGGAGCCTTCACATTTCACACACTTTCACACTTTCCCTGCAAACACTTCAAATCTGCAAACCTATTATTCCTGTAGTCATTTCCATCTGCCTTCATAAAACTCCTATGTATAAAGCTGCGATGTTTAGAACTTTTGGTGGTGAGGTAAACTCCCATCCCAAACAGAACAATGTATTTTTTCCCCTTCTGGCACACACGCTACAACCCAGGTGGTACACAGCTGAGCTTGCTCATAGTTTTTCCTAACACAAATTTGCGACTGCATTTCCTTCCATTTCTCTGAAAGTCTCTGTTTGTGGTAATGGTGTAAAGTAACAAACTGTGAGTTTGTTCGTGTGTGTTTATAGTTTTTTTTTTTTGTAATACCATTCCATTGAATGACTGGCTAACCGAGTTCACACAGTGAATGTTTTAATACTACACAGAGCCTGTACTCAGAGTATAAAACTTTTTCCACCATAGAAGGACGCATTATCGCAGGTTGGCAATGGCAAACCCTGACAGTAGATCGGATTTCTGATGTTGACACAGGATAAAACCTCGAGTCCTGGATCTGACCCGTCAGAACTGCAGGAGGAAGGAAGGGCAGACTGGCCAAAGCAAAGGTGCACGACCAGAAGCCCTCACGCACAAAAGGAAACTGCTATTCTTTCCTCTCATCAGCGTCAATGCCGTTAGGAAAGAGACGACCACTGGAGCGAGCTTTCTAAACACACAAAGGGTTTTACAGAATGTTGTAGAGGAGCAAATACTTTCAGTCCAGTCTACAGTCCAGCAAAACGCTTTAGCATGTTTGCTATTTTTACCCTCAGTCTGACTAATGGAGCGCGTTTAATGTGCTGGCATCACCTGCAACTTAAAAGAGAAAGGAACTAAAGTAGCTTCCACTATTTCTACTTTTGAATGAATAAATCATGTTTGTGATAGCTGTAAAAGAAAACATTTGCTATTTTAGTGCTCAGTGATGCACCGTTTTCAGGAAAACAAAATGCGAAGTACTGAAGTCCTCTGCTGTTACCTACCTGTTTTTTTTAGTTTAGAGTTTAAGACACTGTTTACAGTTTAAGACACAGTTTTTAATATTTGCCTACATTTTCTGCTCACAGCTGACCCCCTCAAAAAAGAATTAAAATCACATAATATGAATTAAACAATTACACGCAATAACACCCGAATCTTTTCAGGAGAATGGTAATTATAACAGTGCCCACCAATTACAGTAAGAGATTAGGTTTGAAACATAAGCTTTTGATCTGAGTCAGTGATTAACACAGCCGGGGTTTAGTTGTCCAAATCACTGGCAGATGCTCGGCTAAGCTCTATGGCCTCAGCAGGCAGTAAGATGGGATGTTTGGCACTCAGAATGGACTCTGTGTGTGTGTGTGTGTGTGTGTGTGTGTGTGTGTGTGTGTGTGTCTGTCTGTCTGTGTGTGTGGGTTTTTTTTGGGGGGGTGGGGGGGTTTCACTCTTCTCTGATCTGAGCCCCAAATGCAGCCAGTCAGATCCGACGGCAGCCTTGTGCGTCCTCACCTTCACATTTGATTAAGCTGTTTACAATCTAATGCCGCCTGTAAGGGGAAAAAAAAAAAAAAATCTCACTTTCAGTTTTGCCTTGCAGGAATCCTTGGAAACCAACCTCAACAATCTAATCAAAAGGACCAGTGATTTGGAAAGTCTGATGGGTAAACTTATCCAAACCTGCCAGCATGTTGAGGTGAGTTTATCCACCTGTTCGTCCGTGAGGGGCAGCCGCTTCACCGCTGTGGTATTTAACCTTTCTTTCTTTATTCAATTATTAACATGCTGATGGATGGCTTTATCTGGAGGTTGCAGCAGCATCTGAATTTAACACATTGTTCAAATTCAGCCTGCTATAAACCTAGAAATGTGTGCATGTGCTGATAGACAAATATGATAAAATTGCTTCATAATTTGCTTGATATGGTTTGAACACACTGTTGCCCTGATAATGGTTTAAATTTGGATAAAGGCAGCTGTCCAGCACAGCCCACCCTCATACCTGGGGTTGGCTTTAAGTCAAAAAGCACATTTATCAGAAGGCATCACCTGTGCGTTTCCTCTGGGTCTGCAGGTAAATGCATCCAGGCAGGAAAACAAGCTGCTAGAGGAGTGTGACCTGCTCATTACTATCATTCAACAGCGGAGACAAATAATAACTACAAAGATAAAGGAAGGAAAGGTACTCCTCACACACTTTGTTGCCTGTTTTTGTTTTTTTTGTTTTTTTGGGGGGTTGGGGGGTTGGGGGGGCCCCCCCCCCCCCTCCTTTCCTCTCTTCTCCTCCTCCCTCCCCCCTTCCCCCTTTCCCCCTCCTTCTTCCCCTTCCCTTTTTTTTTCCCCTTCCTAGAAAATAAGCTCAGTTGCATTTGCAGTTGCATTAAGGCATACTTCTAACATGAATTTGACTGAATTTTTAAATATTTAATTGGAATTTTAGCAAACTGAGTAAAGTTTGAAATTGTAAACAATAACACATGAGCTGGCTTAAAGAAACAAAAGAACAAATTTGATTTAAAAGCCTCTCAAATCCAAACCCTGGCCTATATTTATCAGTAAACACAATAAATCCAAACAGGACTGCGTTCCCTCAACAGGCACCAGGGTTTTTCCAAGTGTTTATGTGTGGTCTCTGGGCCTCTTCAGTCAATTCCCATTTCTTCCCCCTGTTAAGCGACATGAGAACAGCGGAGGCACACTTGTGTCACGCTGGGTGTCGAACCAAGATCATCCTTTTTCTGTGATGTGAATCTTTCTTTTATGTCCTGATGGTCACAGTTGCTTCAAACTGTTGAGCTAACCAGGCAAAGAGTTGAAAGAGACTGCTGTGCTAAAGATCCTTTTATAAATACAACCTCTTTTGTGCTCGCACAACCTTTAAAACAGGTTTCAGCTCACTGTTAGCGCTGTGGAAAAAATCCAATTGTGAAACCTGAAAATCGGATTTAGCCCCGCAGCAGGTTTTTTAATTGGTGTGGTGAAATCTAATTAGGCATCTGGCAGGTCGTAGCTTTGTGCAGCCAGCATCGCATCGGCTGGTCATTTGCCCGGCGTTTCATCTCCCAACGTGCCCACTTCCTCCTGTCCAGGCTGTGCGGCTTAGGAAGCTAGCCCAGCAGATTGCCGGCTGCAAGCAGTGCATCGAGAGGTCCTCTTCCCTCATCGCTCAGGCCGAGCAGGCGCTCAAAGAGGCTGACCACACTCGCTTCCTCCAAACCGCTAAAAGCATCTGCGAAAGGTGGTGACAAATATGAGCATTAACAAACACTGAGGTGTATGAAATCGTCACCATGTAATACGAATCTCTTTTTTCACCCCCTCAGAGTTTCCATGGCAACAGCTTCCTCTCAAGTGTTGTTACCAGAGATAAACTTGAATGACAATTTTGATACTTTTGCTCTGGATTTCACACGGGAGAAGAAAATGCTTGAAAATTTAGATTACCTCACAGGTGAGGCCATGAAATCCCCTTTCACCCCTTCAAAAAGGAGCGATCCTAATCACAATGACATCATCAAAATATATGTACTTGTGCGCTGTTTATTGTGCCTGTTAGTGATTGACAGATACGTTTAAATGGGTTCAGTTTCTGCTTTGCCTAAACTGGGGTTTGATTATTTATGCTCTGGTGCTTTTTGTGCATTGCTTTATTTCTGCCTGAAGACTGTTGCTGTAATAGTCAGAGGAATTGCAACCGTACCCAATTACACTTGCCAGAAAAAAAACATAAAGCTGGCTATTTTCTGCACACAATCATCATATTTTTGTCTTCCTGTCGAATTCCATTTTGTGCAGAATCAGTTAACGTTTCAGCTTTTCCTTTTAAACATTTGCCTTTTGTTTTTGCGAACGCAGCGCCGAATCCGCCCGTAATCCGCGAGGAGTTGTGCACAGCTTCGTGCGACACCATCACAGTTCACTGGACATCAGAAGATGAGTTCACCGTGGTGTCATATGAACTTCAGTACGCCATCTTCACCAGCCAGTCCAATGTTGTCAGTAAGTCCATCAGCATCTCCCTGAGGTGGAGGGAAAGAATGATGGTTGTGTTTTAAAAAGGGTGAAGGACCTGAACTTACTGGGGTTTTTTTTGTTCGTTTGTTTTTCACACAATTGAAATTTCACAAAGCAACAGCAGAAAGCAGCTCCACCTTTATGGATAATGAGATGTTAGCACAATACAAAGCAGTGTGACGAAGGGCATGTGGCGAGAGGAACAAGATCACAGTCAGAGATGTACATCCACACACGCCATGAGCTCAATTTTATCTCAGGGGCTGAAATGATCAGACTGTTTGCATTGATTGCTCTAACAAGGTCACAGCATATTCGATCATGCCATTTATCCTCCTCTGCCTCGGTGCCGCGTCGCACCGTGGTGAGCAGATCACTCCACATTTTTTGACTGCATCAAGATAGCAGCTGTTGATTAAAAGGCCCCTCACAAATTGTGGGTGTTGTTTCGTCTCCCTGATTACGAGTGCTGGATGAGGCCGATGCTCATCAAGAGTTTTAATGGTGCGGCTGCGTCCTTCTGTCTGCCTGCGCTCCAGGTTTGTGCAGCTCTGCCGACAGCTGGATGATTGTACCAAACATCAAGCAGAACCACTACACCGTGCACGGTCTTCAGTGCGGAACCAAGTACATCTTCATCGTCAAGGCCATAAACCAGGCGGGAAACCGCAGCAGTGAAACAGCGAAACTCAAAACTAACAGTACGTGCCGCCAGACTATTGTACTCTGCTGTGCATCAGTCTTTTACTACATCCCTGAAAACAACACATTTTTTTGAAGGTCAGCCGTTTAGATTGGACCCAAAGTCGGCTCACCGAAAGCTGAGAGTCTCCCATGACAACTTAACAGTGGAGAGGGACGAGACGTCGGCCAAAAAGAGCCACAGTCAGGACCGATTTACCAGCCACAGCAGCTATGGCGTGACGGGAAACGTCTACATCGACAGTGGGCGTCATTATTGGGAGGCTCTGATTGGGGGAAGCACATGGTAAAATATGTCTAGATGCGTAGATTGCTTTAAGAAATCTGAAAACATTTTGTGCAAGGTTTCATCTACATATTCATTGTTTATTCAGCAAAAAAGGAAAAATAGCCTACATATAGTCAAAGAAACCTTAAACCCTAAACCCAAGGGCTTATGGTTTTAACCTGAACGTTTCACATTTCTATGAATATGTTTCTGTGTCTGAAAGCTAATTACACTTTTTATTGCCCACACACAGGTTTGCAGTGGGCATTGCCTACAAGACAGCACCGAGACACGAGTGGGTGGGCAAAAACTCAGCCTCCTGGGTGCTGTCCAGATGCAACAACTCGTGGGTGGCACGTCACAACAGCAAGGAGATGCCCGTGGAGCCCTCGCCCCACCTGCGGCGTCTGGGAATATTGTTGGACTACGACTCCGGATCTCTGTCTTTCTACGATGCTGTGGGCTCGCAGCACTTGTACACGTTCGACATCGCCTTTGCTCAGCCGGTCTGTCCTGTGTTTAACGTGTGGAACAGATGTCTGACAATCCTCACTGGACTCCCCATCCCAGACCACTTAGAGGGGACAGACTACAAGTGACAGTCTCACTGGGTGCTCTTCTCTCTGCCCACTAAATGGACCAGGCTGCACCGTATCAACTGTGATAAAAAGATCAGGTTATCCTGGGAATCCTTTAACACGTCTTTCAAAATTGGATGGTTTTTTTTAAAGCAGCAGTAGATACATTTTTGCTTCTCACATTATAATAATGGTTTTAATTACTTGGTGATTTTAAAATTAATATTTTCAGACCCGTCGGTAAAACGTGATTTTTTTAAATGGTTTTATAGATTTATTTTACCTAGAGCACTTTGACAAGACACTTTTGGCACTATGAAAAATATATTTTCAAGATCCCTATTTCATTACTAGCAATGCAGTTTGTGGGGGAGAAATTGATAAACAGCAGCAGCAACAACAACTGGTTACAACGCGTTCAGCATTTAGCAAATATAAATGCACCAGTTCGGTTGACCTGTTGTTGTCTCAACACTACAGTCCACAATTTAGTACTATTAGATCACTCATCCTTCAGTGGTTTTATTTAATCATTTATATTTCCCTGTGAAACTTGCAATTAAAGTAACTTTTAAAGTTAAACTGTGTGCGGTTTGTCTTTTTAATTAATTGTAACATGTATTTGACTGTGTGCTCTTTATATTAAAAGGATATTTACCTTCTACACTCACCTCATTAAGCTTGCAGCAGCTCTCGTAACTCCACAGTGGAACTAAACCACGGCTGCACAGGCCTCACCCCTGCCCACGCCGAGCCGTAATTCAACATCCCTAAGGAGATTTAGTCTGACATCTCTTTTTGTTCAGGCGTAACAAGGCTTGAAATTTTGCAGCATCTTTTTTCAACCAAAGCAGACATGACCAGAGAAGAAAAAAACAAAACTGAACTTGATGTGACCCTCCCATGAGCCACCCTGCAGAAGTAGCTGTAGGTTGAAAAAAAAAACTGTACACTCAAGCTGTGCTTTTGACTGAAACAGCAGTTATTTTTATGAAAATGCCTCATATATTTTTAAATAGATGTGTATGTATAATTATATGAACCCAATTACATTTAATTCAAGCTTTTGTAATTTTATTTTCTGTACCATTAATGACTTGAGAAAAAGCATACTTGTGATGTTGGCCCCTATCGTTTTCTGGCATTGTGAATATGAACACGATTGGGGTTTTTTTTGTTTTGTTTTTTTAAATGAAAAGTAAAAACTGCAGGCTGTAAAATATGATTGACCACATACACAGATTTGACAGAAAGCCTGTAGAAAAGAAACTTTAGAAGTGTCCCTTGAGTTTAGATTGCAATTAGTGAGGTTAAAATGATGCCCCAGAGCTCCACCTGCTGGATCTTCATCTTCTTAGATCAGCTTATGCTCTCTCAGAATGTTTCCGCCACACCTAAATGAATTAATGATTTTTTGCGTATTTGCCTTTATGTTACGGTATGCTGTTCCCAACGCTGAGGAGATTAAAAAAATAATAATAATTGGTAACAATATTCAGAACAGTAATACCTATTTAAACAATAATATTAAGAGTCATTAGTAACTTATATTAGATAACAAAAATATAGCTACATAAGTTTTAATTGTTTAGTTTTTCTACGTGTCTATTTACAGTAGTAGAACGTGTCACGTGACCTCCTAGTTGGAGGCGATTCGCTGCAGACGGAGTTTGTGTGTAGAAACTGGCCACGCCCACAATCCCGGAACAGGAAGCGTGTCCGTGTTGCTGCTGACGTTGGTGTAGAACAGGCAATGGCGTCCACAGAGCATTGTTATTTGGACCAAACTGATAAAGATACGTGGGAGAAATTGTCATTATGGGATCACTGTACTGACGCTCTGGCTCCTCTTACGGAGAAACAAATGGACTCGGTCCTGGAGCTCCGATCCGCAGCTGAAACCGTCAGTATCCCGTCAGAGGTAAGACTGGGCTCCATAGCCAGCGAGCTAGCTATGGTTTGCTAACTTATTTTCCGCACATTAGTTCAATGCAGTTCGACCAAATAAGCTTTCCATTTGTCCAACTGAAATTTTAGCCATTTTAAAAAGTGAGGTAATTGCTAAAAGTATAACTAAGCACGTAGATAAACCTGTATCACATCAAGCCACTGAATTAGCTTCATGTTCAGAGTTGTGTGTGTATCGAGAAACCAACGGTGCTTTTTACCTGTACAGCTGCCCATTGAGGATTTGTGCAGCCTTTCGTCGCGATCATTGCAGTCGCCCTTTACGGCCACTGTGCCCGCATCAACTGAAGATGTCCTGCTCAAAGGCTTCCAGATGCTCACCATGGAAAATGACAGAATAGAAACAGCACAACAGGTGCATTTCTGACATCTCTAATCTCTAAATAGCAGCTTTGTATACAACTGGACACACTATGTTACATAAAAGATGCAAAGTGTTAAAAGACTGTCACCTTCTGTTGCAGTTTTTTTCCTGGTTTGCTAAACTACAAACAAAGATGGATCAAGATGAAAATGTAAAATACAGGTGAGGATCGGTTTTAAAGCTTCAGAGAGAAATGGTGAGCTGAGAAATGGTGCAAAATGCTGCGTTTAGGAAGATCTATATTCTTAACTTCTTAACAAAACATAAATAAATTTTGCTCATCATATATCAGTCTTTGCAGTTGTTTTGTTGGGTCTTTGCTGTCCTGCTCTTGTACAAGTCACCAACATGTATATCTGCTGAAGGTTCTCCTGGTTCAGAGATTTGTGTTCATACTTGATGTAGTAAAGCTACTCTACTAAAGACACAGATGCAGGATCAGGAGACAAAGTGACTGAGATTTTTCATTCCTTTTTTATGTGGAGCCTCTTTTGGGGAAAAGAGCCCACTTTTGATTTGAACTAGATTACACATAAATTTCAAGATGTACATGAGGTAGTTATTATTAATGTAAGTGTACCTACAGGCAGTAGTTTCCTGGCAGCAGAAATGGCTTTTTTAATTTTATATTTTAATTAAATTGGGCATGCAATGCTATGTTTGGGGAGGGAACAGTTGGTAAATGCTGCAGTTCATAGACTCAACTGCATCAAGTCCTTGTTTTTATTTTTATCGTATTTACTTACTTGCCATTTTAAGATTAGTTTTTCTTGCTTCAGAAGCATTAAAAAGAAAAGAGTTGAAATTGTGTTTTGTGTGTCAGACCATTTTAATCAGCAATGTCACAGTTGACTGTTTGCGTCTGACAGCTGGTGGAACATCTGCTCGGACCGACACTTTGCTTGAAAGTTCTCCATTAGAACAGCTCAGATCAGTACTTAATTCTTTCCGAATCACAATAAAGATAATTAGGTAGTTTTTTTCTCCACCATCTTGTGCGTGGGGACAGATAATATATCTGCCTTCCCTGCAGGCAAACCAGAGATGATCTATACTGCTACCAGGAGCAGTGTGATGCAATTCTGAAGGATGTCAGTGCTGCTCTGGAGCACTTGGACTCCCTGCAAAAACAATATCTGTTTGTGTCCAACAAGACTGGAACTCTTCATGAAGCCTGCGAACAGCTCCTGAAAGAGCAGGTGAGGGACAGGTCATTCTATGGTATTTAGCTGGCTCAGTAGCAAATATTATAAATGTCTTGCATTGGCTGTGGACCAATCCCAAACTCATCACCAAGCTGATATGGGAAGACGTCAAGCTAACTGATAACAGTGGGAATAGATCCACAGTCTGATGACAGCAAAGGTTAAAAACCTGCTTGCGTGTTGGTTTAAGGCCCCGTAGGCCTCCTGCGCCATTTAGTTATTGATTATGTTCATATATATGTCGTGGAACTGAATTAAAATGGTGCAGTTTTGTGTCAACACAGGTTTGTTGGTTGTTCTTTCTTTGCAGTCAGAGCTGGTTGACCTGGCAGAAAGCATACAGCAGAAACTGTCATATTTTAACGAGCTGGAAAACATAAACACGGTAGGCGCATCTCAATTGTCAGCAGCGTCAAGCCTGATAATTAAATGGTTGAATTATTTGTGATTCTTCTCTGCTGAATGTCTATGTTTGACATTCTTTTTCTTTTAATTATTTAAGAACATTTAGTTTTTCTTAATAAAACTTTGAAATAGACCCAACTGGTGAAGAGGAGATAACAGAATTTATGCTAGCCTAGATTGGAAGTGACTAGAATACATTTTAAGCAGTGATGACTTGCCAACAGAAATATTCAGACCATAAAACCAGAGTCAGGAGATAGAATGTTGATATTTTGACTCAATCCTGCATTCATTTTTTTCCGTGTCTTTGCAGAAACTGAACTCGCCAGTCTTGTCTGTTAATAGCGAAGGCTTTATTCCAATGTTGTCAAAGTTGGACGACTGCATCGAATATGTTTCTTCACATGTGAGGTTTTTTTTTATTTTTTATTTTTTTACATTTTTGGCAGCATTGGTCGCATGACTAATGCTGCCAAATGAGCGCAAACAATTTTAGAGACGTTTTACTGATGCAGTTAAAACCAATGGGAATATTAAAACTTTTCATCCTTGTTTTGCTGCAGTTTGTTTTCTCTGCTTTTTAATCAAGTTTGGCGCTCTTTAAATTTTGATCCTTTTTATTGCAGCCAAATTTCAAGGACTATCCGGTGTATTTGACCAAGTTTAAACAGTGTCTATCTAAAGCCATGCACTTCATGAAGGTCCACATTGTTAACACGATGCAAAACCTCACGAGCCAGTTAATAAAAAGGGTAAGCAGGAGTCAGACGTCCATTACTCGGACTCGTTTCATTTGTGAGTTTCATCTGGTGATACTACTATTTTTGTCCCTCCAGGATCCAATGAATCTGACCAGTGCAGACAATGCCTTTACACTGTACTATGTTAAATACAGAGCAGCTGCGCCTAAAGTCAGAGTGAGTTAATATATTTTTTGCATACTGACTTTATGCACAGATAAGGGAAATGACACATTAATTTTGTTTGCTTTCAGTCACTGATTGAGCAGATAGAGGAGCGAGCAGAGAAGATTCCAGAGTAAGTCTTGGTGTTTATTCAGAATAATAAACAGCTCTTTTAGGTCAGTTGTTGTGCTATATTTCTTCTAGCGAAATGAATTCATAGCCATTATTGATGTGAGCAGATACCATCGGCTCCTCGATGAAATCCATCAGTGCTACCTTGACCAGAGGGAACAGCTCCTCCGTCCCAGCATTACATCCACCATTACAGACCTGACCAACCAAAACTGCAAAGACCACTGCGCCCTGGTAAGGCACGAGCGGTTCAAAGCCCAGCTGCCCTTTAAATTTAGTAAGGTGACATTTGAGCTCACCGCATGCAGGTCATCTTCCCTCCGGGGCATTTTCTACAGGGTTTGGTGCAGACACAAAGCTGTGCACATGATAAATGAGTATAATCTCGGCTTGTGTACAGCAGACATCCTCTCCTGTTTTGTCAAAAGCCAATTGCTGTGCAGACAGTTGTTTTTTTCCTCTGCCATACCTCATCTATAAACGAGCGACTCCTGTGCTGTGTTCCGTCAGCATATGAAAATAAGTGACCCAAAGGTTGGCTCAGTAATTGACTCTGCGGTATTTTTATTATAATGCGATACATATTTTTAAAATAACTGATTCCATTTTGCCACTGATGATTGGTCTTGACATCAGGTTGGCATTCGAAAACACTTGACTAATTGACTTGATGGGAGTGTAATAATTAAAGGTCAGAATTTGATGCGCCAGACGCCATCGCCCCCTGTCAGAGATTTTTCTGTTAATGAAACAGCATCCCAATAATGATTGCTGCGATAGAGCCTGCTGCCTTTTCCTTGGGTGATTGCCTATTTACACAGTGGAGGATATTTTTTTTCCCCAGGTGCGCAGCGGCTGTGCCTTCATGGTTCACGTGTGCCAGGACGAGCACCAGCTGTACAACGAGTTCTTCTCCAAAGCAACATCTAAACTGGAGTGAGTGTTGCTTGTTTGGTGGGGAACACTATATCACACAGCACCAACCTGTTTGTCCTTGTCTGGGATGGAGTAAAGCGTGCAGCCCCAGTTCGATCTCAGATGTTGCAATTTGATTCAGGGAGCTGAAGTCAATTTCAGGTGTTATTACCCCACATGCTGATCTAATACAGCCAGTTACGGCTCAGCTTAAGAAAGACAAGACAAATCAATTTTGATACATTTCTGTGAGTTTGATTGGCTCAATGTTCAGTCAGCAGAGCTCTACATTTCTACTTGCTCGCGCACATTGTATTAATCTAGTTAATGGTTTTTAGATGTAACTCTTTTTTCTAACTCAAAGGAGAACCTAAAGCCCAAAATGAAAAGAAAATGTAATTTTAGGCCTTTCAGATGTACAAAGAAATGAAACGGTGTTTCATCTCTGACAGTGAGCTGTTAGAGAAGCTGTGTTTATCCCTGTATGATGTCCTCCGGCCTTTAATCATCCACATCATCCACCTGGAAACTCTGTCGGAGCTCTGCAGCATCCTCAAGAATGAAATGTTGGAAGACCACGTTCAAAACAACAGTATGTGGAAGCTTTTTTCCCTCTACTTGGCTTGCATGTGATCTTGGGAAGTTAGCACTTGAAAATCCTCCTTGAAATGCCTCGATTTAGAGCCAACAAATTGGGATTTTGATTATGCTGAAAGTCAGTTTTTAATTATTGGTAGTTTGACTCCAAAGGGACCTCTCTGTGCATCTCTGTGCAGCTGCTCAGTTGGGGGCTTTCGACGCAGTGGTGAAGCAGATGCTGGAGGATGTGCAAGAGAGGCTGGTCTACAGGACGCACATTTACATCCAGACTGATATCACGGGCTACAAACCGGCTCCAGGAGATCTAGCCTATCCTGAGAAACTAGAGATGATGGAGGTATTCTTTTTCTATCAATATTCTGCTTTCTCCAGTCAGAGTTTATTTTATAGCACTTGAAGACAAATCCCGAGTGCTTAAGATTCTTTAAAAAAAAAAAAAGTAAAAAAAAAAAAAAAAAATAGGACATTAATGACTGGGAGCAATTAGAGATAAAAGATGATATTAATTAGAAGGGCAGCAAAAAATTAAGTGGAGATCTGATGAGAGAAATAAAAGCATAAATTGTCTGCTCAAGATCTACATGGAAGAGGAAGAGCTTGACACCAACGAGTATACCACTCCTGCTATGAGCAGTGGCAGAACACTACATGCCCTTGTCAAAGACTGACGGTGTTATGACCATCAGACCGGCGGGAGGAAGTGGAACTGAGTTTATGTTTGGTTGTAACTCAACACAGAGGAAGCTACTACAAAAAAAGCACAGGCAAGAATAAAACCCTGCTGAACACAATGAGAATGGCTTTAGGAAAGGCAGAGGTAACCAATTAGAACAGAAAAGGTTTTTCTGTTAGGGTTTGAGTCTCTAGAGGGGCCCCAGACTCCCCTCATCCTCAACCAGGTGGGACATGAGGCTTGACTGATCCAGGGTCAGAGGCTGCTGTGAGGGCCAACAAAACGGACTAATAATATCAAATCAAAGCCTTTTGTCTCAGTGCAGTCTAGTTCCCAGTCTCTTTTATAAATTATTTTAAACCTCTTCTAAGACTTGGGAACACATCTAATATTAGATAAAACTGTAGAGTCAAGATGAAGGTTTTTAGAACCAATTTCACCATGGCATATTTGAAGGCCTCCCTGATAGGCCCGAAGCTGAGGCTGTTTGAACAAAAATAATGAGACAACACCTATAACACAAAAAAGCCTCTACACTTCTGGTGGCAAAATTAGAGGCCTTGTTTGCCGCACCACTTTCATCTGTAGAAAAAGGGAAGCTTTATCCAAATTCTTATTAAAACCCAACATTTTCAGGAGTTCACAGGTTTTGTTAGTGGCCTTCCTGACATTTGTCAATGTATCAATAAATAAGCTGATGAATCCATCTTGGTGTGCCGTTCAAAATGTCTGTCCGTGTGATGGTGAAAGGATTTACAACAGAATTTAACATCTTTAATAGCTTATTGGAGTGATGGCAGCTTTTTGTAATAAGCCAGAAAGCTTTAATTAATTTTCATTGTAACCATAATATTTGTTTGTGTGTGTGTAGGTGTGTGTGCAGTTACCGTAATGTTACCTCTTTGTAGTTTCTGAGGCGCTTTCATGTCTTTCCATCTGTTGTAGCATTTCTCGTTTTTCCCCTTTTAAAATCACCTCCAGAGAATTGCTCAGAGCTTGAAAGAGGAACAGATGAAGTCACAAGAATCCACCTTTTCTGACATTCGGCTGGAGGATCCGACTGGCAGGAGGAACAGTAATCCTGGTCTGCATTTCCAGCTTGTGACACCTCCTGATTTCATGCACATTGTCATGGTGGTGTCTGTTTTTCCTTTTTTTGGTGATTATTGCAGCAAACGTCGAAGCATCGAGCCCGCAGGCGTCCATCTCTCCAGCTGATCTACACGGCATGTGGTACCCCACCGTGAGACGGACGCTGGTCTGTCTTTCTAAACTTTACAGATGTATAGATGTAAGTCCTGTTCATTTCTCACAGATGGTGTTAAGTTATTCATGTTCTTTCATTCATTTATATTCTGTTTTGCTCTTTGCAACGTGTTTTTTTTTTTGCAGAGAGCAGTCTTCCAAGGTTTATCTCAAGAAGCCTTATCTGCCTGCATCCAGTCCCTGCTTAAGGCATCAGATATCATCCTTAAAAACAAGGTTTGGCTCACATTTCTCATGATAGGCTTTATTTTTACTTCTCTGTCAGTTCTCAAGGCACAAATAATTGTCAAAATGGCCGGCACATTGGCTTTGTTTGACACTAGAAGTCAATTGTTTTCTGAATATGTGAACTGCGATGTAATGAAACTTTTTCAGCTATAGCTTCTCTAATTGCAGCAGCAGTGATGCCTTTTAAAGTTCATTGGAGCGGATGCTTTGTTACGTTCAGCAGACAGATCAGCCCCTCTCACCTTCAGACTTGCCGCGTATGTGCCAACAGGCCTGTCTGGCCCTCACTGCAAATTAGGGCTGTTGCATCAGTCTCAGAGGATCGGCTTTCGCTCCATGTTGATGTCTTTTTTCATTGTTTTAACCACTGGCAAGGCAATAAATGGTGTCCCTCACCTTTTTCATTACAGCAGTCTGTCCCTTTCTAGCTATTGTTAATTAGTTATTAATAGAAGAGACTCCCTCATCGTCTCTGGGTCTGAGCTTTTATTTTTTCCTCTCCTGTCTGGCTTTTCAGCAGATGCCCTTTTGTGTCGGCGCGCCACAGTGTGGGTTTAACAGTGTGCTATCACTTTCTGCAGACACAAATAGACGGGCAGCTTTTCTTGATCAAGCACCTGCTGATAATGCGTGAGCAGATTGCCCCATTTCACACCGACTTTGCCATCAAGGAAATCTCACTGGACCTGAAGAAAACACGAGGTAGGATAATTAAAGGTGGAGGGAACATTGGTGTAGAGCTCTATAAAGCCACTCATTACATTCTCATGCTCATTAGGCAAGTTGTGTCTATCATATGCACCAGTGGCAACAATTATTGTGGAAATTACAGTGTAATCCAACACCATAATGTACATTAACCGATGGCTCACAGGGCAGATTTGCCCCTCCTTTCACCCTCGTCTCACTCAAGGTCATTTACCGTCTCTGGCACTAGGGGGCACTCTAATTCTACACTACCTCTCTTGATCTTTGCTTTTGTGTGTAGATGCTGCTTTCAAAATCCTGAACCCTAAGGCCGTTCCCAAATTCTTCCGACTTAACAGTCACAACGCCATACTTGAATTCCTGTTGGAGGTAGTGTTTTTTTTTTTTTTCCTATGACTATTTTATTAAACCTACAATTCACTCCTTCTACACTTTGATAGCATCTTGCCGGAAGTGAAATGCCATTTGATAGTGCTAAAGCCTTTTGTCTCCGTGGCCCCCAGGGGACACCAGAAATAAAGGAACACTACATTGACTCGAAGAAGGATGTCGATCGACACCTCAAGTTCAGCTGTGAGCAGTTCATCCAGCAGCAGACTCAGATCTTTGTGGGAAACCTGGAGGAGTTTCTCACCAGGGTGAATATTAGAGCAAACTCAAACCCTGTCTGTAAATACAGTAGCTCAGCAGTAGCTGTTTGTGGTTCCTGGCTTCTCTAAAATATATTTTATTAAAAAACTATTATTACATGGATTAATTTTGAGTTTTATACTCAGGACTGATAATGAGATATCAGGGTTTCTTCAGGGTTCACAGTGATCCCAATTAAATCTTTAAAAAATGTTCAATCTTTTGTCCCTGAACCCAGGTTGCGGCTCTTAAAACGATGGCCATCGAAGGCGGCCCCACATACAGGCTTTCTCAGCAACCTTGGGCACAGCCAGGTATGATCCGTCTCCAGAAAAGATGCTGTTCACCCTCGGTGATTCATCAGAAGTTTTCCTCTAAATGCTAAAGGGCATGTCAGTGTTTTGTTGCTTTTTTTTTTTTCCCCCTCAGTACTTTTTTTTGTCTGTCTTTTTAGCAAAGATCAACGATTTAGTGACGGCTACCTACCGGGTGATGAAGAGCAAGCTGCCAAGCACTTTACAGAGCATGTCCTTGTACTTAGCCAACAGAGACACCGAGTTCATCCTTTTCAAGCCTGTTCGGGTAGGTAGAATCACGGCTAGTTGGTAGCATGCACTTGCAGGAGTCAGTCATCATTAAAGCTCAAAGAATCCTCCCTAAATGAAAAAGGACGTGCTCCGCATATATGTGATCAGATGTCTAATGTGTAATCGAAGCAGTCCAGGGATTAAAGCGTTAGATTACATCCGCGTGATTCAGCTCTGCACCTGAGCCGGCTCTTTGACTCACACGTTACCCCTTATCCTCTGCATTCGTGGTTGAACTCTAATGGAGGAATCTTTCTGCTGCCTGTGTACTGTTCATCAAGGTGCCAGGTGAAAGCTGAATGAGAAAAACTGAATTGTTGCCGTTGACATGGAAACAAGATAGTGAGGGGACAGAGGCCAGAAGGAAATTTAGTATTAATTTTCCTCTGGCATCCAGTAACTGGATGGTAATTTTTCTCCCCCCTGCCGCAGAATAACATCCAGCAGGTCTTCCGGAGACTGCACGCCTTGCTGGTGGAGGAATACAGCGGAGAAGACCTTCAAATCATCGCTTGTCCTTCGACAGAGCAGGTACAGCTCACAGGCAACTGGCGTATTTCAAAAACACTCCCAAAAATACTTCAGAGACGAGCGCTGGTCAGACGCAGTAGAACTGATCAGCTTTGTGCACCTCTTTCAGATTAACCTCCTGCTGTCTGTGAATAAATAACGTCCTGGTTTTGGTCTGTGGGGAGGCTGGTGAAAGGTCCACCCGCAGCTGAGATGGAGTCCTCAGAACAGACGCCTCAGAGAAGGCTGGATCGAAAGCAACAATCAGACATCCCTCTCGTGCGCAAAGGTTCCTACCAGACCTGCTGCCAGTGTGTTAAAGTTCAGATATTGATGTGGCCTGAGGTCACTGCTATTTGTTTCCTGGCTTGATTTTATTTCATGCAAATTAAAACCGGTGTTGTAGTGAGGGGAGCTTTCATGTGCGAAATCCTGTGTTGTTTCACAGGAGTGGATTTGAGATCATGGTTGCATCTCTAACACCAATTTGCACAGGATGTGAGGGTGTTGGGGTGAAATATATTAGGAGTGTTCAGACATAGAAGCACAATGTTTGTTCATCGGCTTGGTAGCTAATTGCCAGGAAACTGGCGTGCATTCAGATGAAAAGACTCCCGCGGTAGCCGCGAAAGCATCTGAGGAGGGAAGAACGCTGCAAATGATTTTATTTCTCAGTTTTAAAATGGAACATTTGGTAGGGGTCTGTCATGTGACCCCCAGGTCTCACCTCTTGTCACAATGACCGCCGACAGATGTTTGCTCATAAAATAAAGCTTTAGTTTCAATGCTTGAAGAGAAAGATCAGCATTTTATACTTTTTTATGAAACCTCCATCAGTCAAAATGTATCTTCTCTTTAGAAACATTTACCTGCAATTTTGCACTCTGGACTAATTTCTAAATATTTCCGAGCGGTCCTCACAATGTGACAGAGCGCTGTCAACATAACATTTGCTGTGTCCTCTGTAAAATGATATGTACAGTTCTGCTATTTATGAACCGTGTCATTAAAAGAAGGTTAATGGTGCACTTGGGTTTTATTTCTTGAAAACACTTTGTCATTGAGAATAAATTCCAAGTGTGAGTCACTTCACACAAATGAGAAACTGCCATTCAAGGACATTGTCAGCTTTAGGGGGTCGTGCTGGCAGACTGTTGCTGCTTCATTGGCAGCCGCTGTCTTTCCATCTGCGAAATGAGTCTTTGCCGAGTCTTGACCTTGCGCAGACTGACAGCCTTTTGATCGGTGATCAGGGGACTGGATGTTCTGGAGTAGGACATTGATCTCTGCCCTCCTCTGCTGCAGTGGCTTTAGAACGCAGAGCACAATGGTGTGTGAAATGATCGGTGCTGCTTTCTTGCTGCGGGAAGCTTCTGGTTTTCTCAGCCACAGACCTTTCCTGTGGAATTTGACTATCCAATCACGAACTTGCAGGTTCGGTTCATCGGCTTCCAAAGAGCTCAGCAGTGTGAGAATCTTCATCTGTGTGAAGCAGGGACTGTCCTAACTTCAATCTTTCCACATCCATTTATAAGCAGACACTGTTTGAGAATATCAAAGCGTCCTGGGGGATAGCTGGTCAATATTATTAGGTCATTAATTATGTATGATCTCACTCAGACAGCTGTTAAGACACCTGCTCAGTCTCTGGAAATGTCACCATAAATGTTTGCAGCAGGTGTTATTGAGGGACTTAGTGTATATATATATTTACCTTTGGCATTTAATGAAAGGAAAAATGAGATTTTTATTAAATCAACAAATGCTTCAAAGCTTGAATCTGATTTCAATTTGTCGCAGTGTGCCAGTCACATTTTCTGCTCCTGTTAGGGAAGTATCTGTGTTTGGCTTCTAAAGGGTTCCAGCCAGTCTGACTTTAACTCCTCATTAAGCCAGATGCATAATAAGACACACAAACCTCCATTTTCACCTCAGTCTTTTGCCGTCATGATGGAAAAGTTAACGCGGTAACTGCGGTCGCTGCGCGCTGACGCTCACCTCTGCGCCTCTCCCAGGTCATGCGGTTTGCTGTCTTATCACCGATCAAAGGGGAATTCATCAGCTGCTGGAGGAGCAGCAAATGTTCAGCACAGTCCACTAATCTAATGAATCTCATGCTCTTTCAGCTGTAAAAAATAATGATTTCTTTCACCAAACATAAGATCATTAGAATGTGTGTTCTAGTCTGACAGATGACCTGAATTGATGTGCCTGTGTGAGGAATAGAAATGGTTTAAAAGTGGCCGGTTTCCTCTGCACCTTGGCCAGATTTGTTAAATGCTCCTTGGTTTTTCCTTGGCAGGCTGCTGGATTCTGGGGAACTTCTTTATGAGTGAATGCAGCGCTTCAGTATCTGGGGGATATCTCCAGCTCTGGATTTCATGTTTTTCCGAAATGCTCCGAGGAGGGAAAAACAAAGACACTTTATATTTTATTAAATTCTTTGAGATCTTTAACTTTGCACTTCATGAATAAATCAAAAGCGCGTCTCTGGATACTGTGTCATATCGTCGTTCATGAGATTAAACGCACTATGTGACAAGGAGAGACAAGGCTCTGAAACCGTCCAATTCCGCTGCTCTAAAACACACAGGAAGGCCGCCTATATGCCAAGTGTGTCTATTAGACATTTGTCAAAGGTTTTTCTCTAAAGTGCATTTTAGATGTCGCTTTAAAGACGTGAAAATTCATAGTCAAGTTCGGAGGGAGGTCTGCTCATGAGTGCCCTTGCAGAGCTCCTACTTCATCAAGGACATCTCTGCAGCTAAGAGGGAGGCAGATGAGGGTTTCTCATCAACAACTCCACCACTGCTTTGGTACAAACCAGCTTTTGGGTATTTATCTCACTTTTGCCCTCCTCGTTACTAAAACCTCACACTAACATGAGAAGCACTTCATTTATTCTGTGTTTAAATATTTGTCCGTCTTTAGCAGCCAAGGTCGACGATTTGATGCGTGAGATTATGTCAAAATAATTACCTTGACTGCATCCTTCCTTCTGTTTCAAAGCAGGATTTTTAGAGCATCTCTCCTCTCAAACTGGCACGGATGCTCAGAATTAGATGCGCTAGCACTTCAAATAATTAGAACACACATATGAGGCTTTCACTCAAGTGCCTGTGGATAAGGTGCTTCCCACTCTCCAACAAACTCAACAACATAGATTTAAAAAAAAAAAAAAAGCAGCAAGCGGCCATGTCCAATTTGAAGCTTGTTTTTTGGGGCCACAACTCAAATGTTTGGACAATCAACTCATCATGAAACAGATGTGACCAGGGGGAGAAAAGAATGGAAACCTTGATCAGATCCTAATGGAAACAGCATTCTTTGTTTTGCGTAACATAGCAACTGGAGAATAAACATCCATGCTTACGCTAGAGATGTTCATAAAAGAACAGGAGGGAAAAGGCTGCACCCCCCGCCCCCCCATCTTTTTTTTACTGTAGCCATTTCATGTTGTTGAAAATAAAATATTGGACAACCTCATTGTAAAGGCAGCCATACAGTAATTACCGTCTGTTGTGCTGTGTAGAGTTTGTCCTAATGATTATTACTTTGTGCTTTGGCGAGGCGCCGTTCTCTCGTTAAGTCAATGTAAATTGGACTTTCACAGTAAGCAAAGGACAGAAAATGTGAAATCCTACGTGTAAATAGACTAAATTAACCATGTACCCTTACGAGATCAATACCTCAGAGTGGGATTAGCGCCAATCAACAGGTTTCTACTGGGCCGAACACACAGGCTGAATAATAGAAAATAAACAGCTGTAGAGTGTCAGAGGTTGAGGAAACAGATGTAAATACAGCTGCTACCAGCGTGTGACTGTGACTTGGAGCTGGATCCACACTTCCACATGCTTTTCATATAACATCATAATTTATAAGACTGAAAATAGGTGGTCTGTGTGGGCGAGGAATTAATCGGAACATATGTATGTTGTATATTTATTCCCTATTGGATTGGAAAAGTTATGACTACTGACGACTTTATATTTGCTCTAATTAGCAGTCATAGCTTATATTGATAATATAAAGATGATAAGTGTTTAACTAACATTTATCAGTCGTCAGATAAATGGCTCATAAGTCATAGGATAAAGGCTTCATGATGTTTTAGCGTTGTGTTTTAATGGTTTTTAATCATACCACAGGCCATAGTTGCATCATTTTTTTATTGCAAAATTAATAAAAACAAACTCATGGTTATGCATTACAAAATTTAAACACTTAATTCATTTTAAACATTTATTTTATTTGAATGCTGATCCCAAGAGAAAATTAAGTCCAACTTGTACTAATTAAATTCACAAATTATGAACTGTCAGAGCATATAATAGAAAATTTTTGATGTAAGTAGGATAACCTAACAATCTTAATAAGACATGTTAACAGTAAAATTTCATTGCAGTAGTTATAAGAACATTATACTGGATCATTAAAAAGTTATTATGCAATTATTAATAGTTAATGATGCTTTTATGGATCTAAAGTGAGAAACTTGGTGTTTTTCTTATTTCATTTACTCCTCTTCAACATTTCTAACGCTAATGTTGTTTTACAGGCTGTGTTGCTATACAAAGGTGCCCATTATCATTCCTTAAAACCATGATTGACCAAAAGCGCATTCTACCACAATAACTGAACTGCCAAACTGTCAGACTTCTCTGTTAATCAGGATCTTTCTTTATTTCTTTTTTTTGTTTTTATGTTTTTTTGTTTTTTTGTGTGTGTTACTGTGACTGATAAACGTCAGACCTGTCTGGCTGCATCAGGCAGGGAGAGTGCGTAAGAGCTGATCATCTGGATAACAGCTCTCCAGAACATCTTGCCTGAGCTTGTTAGAGCTCTCAGGGTAATTGCACTGCATTTAAAGAAGAACGTCTCATTGTTCTCCCTTTTAAATAGATTCTTTCATCGAGGCAGATCATTAATGACTGATGTATCAGTGCTGCACACAGTCGGAGGGCTCAGGCGAATTTTTATTCATCTTTACATGCACAATTTACTTTTTTGATCAAATATCAAAAAAACTATTTAAAAAAAAAATCTACAAATAAAAATGGTCATTCCACTATAAATGTTTCATTTTACATATAAAGACCATAAACAAAAAACTGGTTAACTAGAAAAGCACTTGGTGAGCACAGACCTCTGCCAAGCATCTACCTAACCCACATATTGTGACTGACACCAGTAGTAAAGCATTACATTGTAACATAACATCAAAATCCCTTTTGGACTTTGATCTTTTGAAGGATCAAAGGACAAAGTCCCACCGGAATCTGGAACATCAGCTAAATGTAATGAGCTGCTCCTTGGCCGTTCTGCTAACAAACAGACAAACAAATGCTGACTGTCACATAGCCTTCTCCCTTGGCGGAGCTAATAACAACATTCTGTAAAGCTGCGGATACGCCCCCTGCCCGGCCCCCACCAACGTTGGCGACATCAGACAGGCTAATTACATTCTTTCGCTGAATAAATTGAAAGAGTGTTTTGACATTTTCAGATAAAACTTTATTTATTTTTTTTTTTAAATCAATCACGGTGAAAGCTGAGAGGCTCTGGAAGGCGGATTGTTACTGAAACCAGAACCAGCCTCTGAGTTTAATGCAAACCTCGTTTCAACAGTGTCACCATCTCTTCTATTGGGTACTGGTTTAGCGTGCATGTGTCTGTGCATGTGTGGGCACGTGTATGTGTGTGCGTTCATGCGTGCTCGGGTTTCAGGCTGTTACTTTTAAAGCAAGTGGGTCTGTTCCACTGCAGGATCCGCTGCTGATAACAACATTATCCTGAATGATTTATTCATTCCTCTGAATTTCCTGTGTCTGATTCTGCCTCAGCAGAGAAACATGGACGTATAAATATAATAGAGCCATGTCTGTTGGAGTGTCCTATCGTCTGTGCTTCATGAACTTGAGACTGGTGAGAGGGTTAACCTTAACAACCTGTGCTGGAGTTCTCTTTTTATAACTTTCTTTGGTTGAATTTTACATCATGTTGCTGTGAAATAGGCTTGGTTTAAAACTGCCTTTTCTTCTCTTATATCCAAATTGTTTGTATTAAGTGTTCTCTAGCACCTTTATTAGCATCTTCTTTCATACCTTTTGACACAATTGTATCTGGTGGTGTGTCTATAAACATCGGAAAAGCTGAGCAGAAGCACAATTCCATAAAGAGCCAGTTCTTTTTTTTTTTTTTAACATAGGTAGTATAACTGTCTTCTATTTCTTCTCCACTGTAACCAGCCTAAAATGCACTCTGACACTATTATTTATGTTGTCGCTCCCTCCATTCCAAAAAATGATCAGAGTCGCCTTTTATCTCAGAAATTAAGGAGGCTGCCAAACAGCTCGCTGCTATCCCGATTGCTGCACATTATGTCCTTATTTTGTTTCATTTTCCTGAGCCCTCAGAGTCTCTTCTTCATGATTCAGGGCCAGTCTGGACTTTCAGAGATGAAACTTTGTCTCAGTGCATCACTCATGTCTGACTCATGAGCGCTTCATCTGGTCTCTCTTTCACATGCCACCCTGCTGACCTCTCCATCCGTTGGAAAGCTGGGGCCAGTCAACAAAAACTTTGACACATGCTCTCGTTTGTTTTGAAATATTTAAATTAATGCATTAAATGCCTCATTGAGTCACAAATAGACTGTAAACTGACTGCAAGTGTTTCCAAAGTGATCATCTGTTGTGCTGTTTAAAATGATTCTTACAGCTGATGATCTTTCTGTTGAAAAAGAGAAAAAAATTCAGCTAGCTAAAGGAAAAACCTAGCTAAAATGAGGGCTTTGGGGGCTTTATTTGAGTGCTTATGTTATTGACCCTTGAATGAGCTGAGCTACGGCTACAGCAGACCACGCCAGATACTACTGAACCTGGAAACACCTAGAAACCGGCTCAAGATCACAATGATTTATCAATGTGATCAATATGAATGTTTATAGCACCAGGTTAAAGCTATAGGAGAATTATTAATGCAGCTCTGAAAGCGGCAGGGAGTCTAAGACGGCGGTACCCGATAGTGAGTGTATAGCTTATTTTTCTCTTCTAATAAGCAGTGCATCTCTCTAGAAGCACCTTGACCTTACTCTGTGAAAGCAGCGATGGTTAATACACTTCCTTACAGGCTCACAAAACCTTACATCCTACCGGAACAATTATGCTGTCATTTTGCTGCAAAAATGTATATATATCATATATGTGACATAAAGAAGCTTTTTAAAAAGAGTTGTACAGTTATTATTTGATTTCTTTGTGCAGTTTTTTTTTTTTTTTAAACTATTTTGCTGCTGTACATCATAAAACGATTTAAATATGACAAAGATATAAAGTTTTAACAATAATAAAGTTTTGAAAAGTTCTTAAATTACCATTTAGGGAGAGCATTATCCAAACTGCCTTCTTTTTAGTGCCTCAAAAGTACTCTAAAGATCAAGGTCAAAGGGCAGTTAATTGCTTTTATTTTCACTTTTTCATATGTGCGACCTGAGATAGAAAAAAAAAGTATGTTTTGAATGATCATAATGCTTTTGTCAGTGATGGAGGTGAAATTGCATTACTCTATCAACCCCTGATCCCAAACCAGGCCCCCAGTCTGTACCTCTTCTCTTTACATGTATTTTTCAGACCCTGAAGGTTTTTTTTTTCTAGTCCAAACAGAACAGTGACACAAAAGACAAAACTTGAAAGATGTATTGATCAAATCCACACTGCATACTTCTTACTACAGCCAACAATAGAACTTCATCTCTCTGTGGCACACATAAAGTAAATCAATATCAACATATGCCCATGGGACAGCACAACAGGATTCATGGCCTTCGGTGCCGACCTGCATCAATATATAAAAGAAACCCGGAGAAGACGGCCATTATTCTTACATTTCATTCTTCTGTTGTTCAGTAGCTTTCCTCTCCTCATTTATGGTATGACAGATTCGTCAGGGCTCTTTTTCTTGCTCCTCTAGGTCAGGCTTTTTAATTTGGTCACGCTTAGTCACGTACAAAACTCTATTAAAAGGGCATTTCCTATACACGCAGCCATCTTTTCTTCAGAAAGGGTTTCCAGACAGGCTGTATTCACCTCTTAAAACCTGTTTCATTTCCAGCTGTTTGCTATGTGAACTGAAGGCCAACAGAGCTGCCGGGTGTAGGGAAAATGAGACTCATCCTATTTAAATTCAGCCTCAGGAACCTACAGCAAGTTAAAAAAAACAGACTCACCATCACCTATCCACCTCTCATATTATAGCCTCCGTGCTGTTATTACTGTGGGGCATCACTGTCACGGGGTAATCCGGAGCTGCCGTATTACTGCGGGATGATGTCCCTGGGAGGTTCTACTGGCTCCGGATCGAATGCTCTAAGAAAACATGATGTTAATTTTCTGACATACACAACCTCCTGTTGTGAATAACAATCACATCAACCAAGGTTGAGTGGGAATGTGCCGTAAGACACAATTTTTGGGAGCATATTTTCACTCGCTACACATCAAATAATGAGGGTTGGTGCAACCATAATGTGTCAGGCATGAGTGCAGCAGGTAACCTCTTTAATACCACTTTTTATGGTGAAAATGACAGATCCTTGGGGGTTTCTGAAGACGTGTTTTAATAAAGTGCCATACATAACCCAAGTGACCGAATTTTACTAAACCAAAAGATCTTTACCTTACTTTTTGATGCTTTATCAATTACCAAAGCCATAACAATGCCCCTACATATTTGCCTGTGTGCAGCAATGGTAATGTTGGTGCAGTGGTAGCCAGTAGCTAAAATGTCTAAAAAAAAAAAGGCTCATTTCTGTTACAAATAAGATTAACATGGCCCCCTTCGAAAGCATTGGGAAGGAGAGAGTCTGAGAAGATGGCTTTCAGCTGCAGAGATCCAATCCAGAGGATGACTGATGGCAAACATGAATATGAAAATTATCATTAGAGCCATACGTCCATCTGCTCCATGACTTCCTGTACTGTGTCAACATAACTGACCTTATGTGAAATTAGCATAAAACACATTTTTTGGCCAGCAGCTGGCACCCTCTGAAGCCCTGACTATCACCACCGCTGCCTGTAACAACTGCAGATCTTCAAGTCTTCTTTGAACTGTGCAAAGGAGGAGTAATTGGAAAATTTGACAGATGTCTGAATCTGGAAAAGGCAAGATAGAGCAGCAACCGCTGACCCCCCCACGCGCACCTAAAGTGATGACACGGCTTACCTAGACAGCTGAAAGAGAGACTCTGCTCCACCCACTACCAATCTGTCTGTGTCTGAGCACCCACCAGAGTAATGAATCATCCATGCAGCGCACCTCTATGAACTCTTCTAAGAAGAGACTCTGGAAAAGAGATGGTGGCCAAAGGATCATGGCAGTGCCTCACCTGATCGTTCCCTTTCTGAGAGAAAGAATGTCTTTTATTCTCTTTTAACATTATCCATCTTTGGAGAGATTTTTTACAATAGAAAAGATGTATAAATAGAGCGTATAAACCCATCTCATCTCATTCCCATCAGTTTTGGTTTCAATAAAGATTTACTTTCTTTAATCTGGGTGAAATGCCAGATTTTGGTGCACTAATAGTTTGAACACTATTTTCTGGTACTGTGGTTCCTACTGGGAAGATTCTAGCTGGAGATGGAACTTTGAGCGCTTTTGTTCAGTAAGGAAGAAGCAGCAATACACTATTCATCATTAAATCATTATAAAAAGCTGCATGATGACAAGATTCTAAAGCTAAGGGGCATATTCACTCACGTTTTAATGTTTATAGACACTTTTAAAGACCATCATTGCAGTCTTGAGTATGGATAATTTCAGCAACCCTCATTTTTCACCAGTATAAACACACTTGCCAATTTGTTGCCAAGTTTTTGAGCCAAAATGTATTTGGCTCAAAAATATACAATGGTTTTGCAGAGAAATATGAGCAGATCAGATGGGTAAAAGCATAAACTTGAACGATCAGTTTTAGTGTTGAATAAAATCCATGTCACTCAAATTAGATTTGTGGCGCTGTCTTGCAACTCTGCAGGTCCGACTGGTGACATCGGCTAACATTTGATGCTCGTTTAATCTACCTGTTGGACAATGAACATCTTGGAGGCCCTGGAGCCCCCAGCACGTCTTTTAATCACGTAGTACTGTGGCAAAATAATATAACAGAAGAAAAAAAGAACAGTCATTGCTGGATTTTAGGACCATCCTGGTGTTATTAATGGGCAGATTTGAATTAAATGCACAACTGTACTTCATACGGATAAGCAGTCTAAAGTAAAGTTTATAGAATGGATCTGCACTTTGTCATAAACTCATCCAACTATCCTTCATTGATTGTTCTCAGCGTGCCAGGGAAGAGTTTTCTTGAGGTCAAATTGGCAGCAGAGCGTAGAATTAAGAGCTGGAAAGCGAGACAAAGCAGTTGCCTGAAAGGATCCTAACAGTGGGGTTTCCCCTGGTCCTTCACAAGTTCCGGGCTCCTCCAGGCTCTTCCAGTTTGTCACTAAGCTGTCAGGAGGAGAAGTCATCTTCTTTGAAAACTCTCAAGAGATCCGGTCTTTTTCTCTCTCTCTCTCTCTCTTTCTCGCTCTCTGGTAGGATGGAGCCTGACTCATGTAATAAAGAGGGGAAAAAGTGATATGTCAATAGAAGCAAAACCTCTAAAACACCTTGAATATTTCACGGATCCATTTGTAACTTTGCTACTATGGTTCAAGTGCAGTTGCCCGGCAGAAGTTTGACAGGTTCATGTACATGACGTACTGTCATTTCCTGTACAAAACAGTTGTTTTTTTTTAAAGTACGGTAACTAGTTTAAATTTAAATTAAATCCCTCCTGCACACAATGCTGATCTTTCTGACGCTGCAAAGACGTCTTTGATTTTTTTTTTTTTTTTTT
>CAAE01014781.1:1958363-1973024 GCA_000180735.1 Tetraodon nigroviridis
ATGTGAAATTAATTAAAGAATGTGAAATAAATTAGATGATAGGGTGGAAGGTAAAAGAAATAATAGATGGAAATGATAAAAAAAAAAAGAGCGCGGCATTTCCGTGATCACTGGCAGTTATTAATTCCCTGTATGTTTTAGTGTAGACTTTCCATACGGGAATGCTGAAATTCTGTGAGATTGAAAAAGAAAATGAAAATTATAAAAATAAAAGAATATTGAAAATAAAAGTGTAAAAATGTGTTTGATCTGTTCTATCACTTAATTAATTTTTTCAGATCTGTATAATAATATGGTGCAAATTAGATGGAAATGAGATAAAATATTCATTTAGTTATCTGGGGAATCAGCCTGGAGGGCTTTCTAGTCTTCGGTCTGGCTCAAAATGCTGTCCATATGGCAATTATGTACAGTAGTGTTGCAGGAGAATTGGTCTGATGCCTACTGGCAGAGGAGTCTGCCTGTGACAAACTGCTGCTAGGATCTGATGTGAGTTAAGGAAGATAATGAGGCTGTTGTAAGCCTTTAAGTATGGAGCCTGCCCCTGGGGTGTCATATCTAAGGGCTCACACTCCCTCATTGTTGCACGTGCTGCTGAGGATTAAAAACACATTTACTTTTTATTTTTTTCCTAAACTTTATCTTTTTTCCTCACAAACTCTTTGGACAACTTCTCGCTTTCATGTGGCAAGCCTCTTGACATTACTTTGTGGAGGAGCTGTTTTTTTTTTTTTTCTCCCCACAGTTTGTAGACGTGTCTTGATTTGACTTTTCTTTGAGCTATCTATAGCTCTTTTTAAGCGCCCCACTGGAGGATGTGTATGTTCTCTGGGTGACAGAAGTTTTGACAAATGCCATAGTCTAATTTTCAAATGTGAGTTTCCTCACAATTCAAAAAGAAAAAGGACTGAGGATGACATTAGATAATGAGCTGTGTTGGAGTTTAGACCCACACAAATGGTTGCGGTCTGAAAGATTCAGCAAACTGTCAAAATTTAATTATTGCTTGAAGAGCATTTGCAAATTATTGTATTTTTTTTTTTTATTTGCCTTTTACACAACATCCCAAAGTCACTGGAATTGGGGTTTGTATAACAGATATAATGGAAAACAATGGAGCAAATTCCAATTTAGCCTCACTCTAAAGGTGTTTTATCTAAGCACAAGGACACCACACAGCAGATCTCTGCAGGGTCTGCAGAGTAATCACTTGGCGAAAATGAATGTTTCTTAATTGCCAAAGTGTAACTTTACAGTTTCAACTCTGTGAATTAGCCAGGTCATTCTTCTTGATTCAATACAACCCAGCATTTAATTAATGACCATTTGGAGCTTGTAATTGTGGCGTTAAACAGAGGGAAAAGGAGAGAATTGCTTTTGCAGCCTGCACCTCAGCCAAAAACTACTGGGAGATATGCAAATGGGAGGCAAAACCAGACTGCTGAAAGTGGTCACTCAACCATGGGATTAAAACACATTCATCGGCACCCCCTTCCTTTAATCCAGCCATGTTCGTTCTCCCTCCCCTCACCAAACCATTTAGGAGGACAGAAAATGTCAGGCGTTTGAGCTGATGTTGCTGATGCAAAACTGCAGGTTAGAGGTTTTCGATGATGCCAGGTCAGTGTCCAGGAGCATAAGAGCCACAGAAACACATAATGAGCTGTCTTAAAAGGCTTTCTGTGTTCTGGTTGAGGTGCAAAATGTACTGCCACTACTGTTTATTTCACTCATGTCTGGTTGTAATGAAAAACATGCAATCAAATGTAGGACATGTTTACTAGAGTGGTTCACTTCACAGTTCTGTTCACACTTCTAATGCCTCTTGGGGAAAAACACACATTTATGACAGGCTATTGATGTATTTATTATGGGGAGATCTGCGGAGTGCAAGGATTAGCACAAATGTATGCCATCAAATAAATCAACAGTTTCCCAGAAGGATATTCTGTTGAGTGCTGGCATCAAGGGGATGGCTGTGGAAAAGCTTTAGACCCGGTCACCAGAGCACCCCCACCTGAGTGCATGTGATTTGATGGGTGATGATGAAAGCGCAGGTAGATGAACGAAAAGCTCCACTTTCGTCATCGGCATGCACCGCTCTTCCCTCAGCACATGAGTGAAGGTTTGCAGGCAGCTGCTGCGCTCACAAAGCCTTGCTTGTTCCCCTGGCCTGCAGAGATCCTCGGGTAAGCTCGGCCCCAGAGGGGGAGACAAACAAAAAGGCGCCACTGTCTCACACTGAAGCTGCTCTCTGACACGTTTGCCTTTTCTTCCCAACAGGGTTACGTTCCTCTTTAAGGAGAGGAATGACAGAAAGAACAGATTTTAGAAACAGAGCCTCGGGCAAACAAAACTACTGTTGTTTTAAGATATATATATATGTTTTGGTTTTTTTTTCCAGTTCAAATGCTATTTCACTCTGCTTGCTTGTGGTGGGTTTCCCACCCTTTTTTGTCTTGTTTAAAGCTCTTCGTCCTGTGTTGCTGTATCAACACATTCTGAGCGAAAACCAAGAAAACTGCCATTAACGACAAGCAAATAACACATATTATTTGCATTGCCACCGGAGTTACTAACTTCAGAGATTATATATAGCTGTTGAAGCACAAGCTCTGTAACTATGACAACCTCTATGTTGAAATAAATCTAATTATATCCTACATGAAACTTATGTACCTGCTGATGGGTCAGACATCTGGGATTTTTGCAAGACGAAGTACAACTCCATTATTGAGGGGATTTTAAAATGGGAACTGTGTGACACACAGCAGGATGATTTAGTTTAATGACCATAGCAGTGACAGTGCTATGATGGAAATTGGACTCCCCCCACAAATATACATCACTTGAGGGTAGTCGGGGCTCTTTTAGCGGCTGCACTGCCGAGCACACACCATCAGGAGGTCCTGGATATGTCATGCTTGTCACCTTTCTCTAAGTGCATTTGCAGTCGTGGGAGAAGGATTAATATTATATAGCCTGCAGAAGCACACGGGCCATCTTATCAGCAGCACAGATGTGATAAGCACCTCTACCCCCATGAAAACCAGAAAAGATCTCCAAGCAAAGAGACAAGCATCTCTTTGTGGCGTTCCCTCACACAGCTTTAGAGTTTCAAATGCAGCTTTAGCGGCAGATATGGTGCAATTTCACATCTGTTGTAATTTGATGTGTTTGGATCAGCTTCTGTGAAATTGTCTTGATCTCAACATGGCTCCTTTCAATTATTTAGAAAGTTGGCATATGGTTTTAGAGATGATAATCTGATTTTTTTTTTTTTTTTTTTTTGGGGGAGGGGGATCAGAGTAGTCTACGCGGTAAGCCCCAACAACAGATGTGTGAAAGAGAAAGCCTCCCTTTGTCCCTTTGTGATCATGTTATTTTGGTATCTTAGCACCCCCCTCCCCCTCCACTGATATATTTATTTAATAATAAATATGTCATTTTTGTGAAATTATTTCCTATCACTGCCACAGCACCCATCTTACATTAGTTCACATCAGATGTCAGCCTGCACAAATTGCCTTGCCCTCAAACTGATTCTGAGCTGTGAATGGAAGTTATGGCAACCGCTGCTGTCACTTCAGTTTTATCTGAAAAGCCCCTGGCGGAACCATGGAAACAAGATGTGACACCAGAAAACAATGACATCAAAGGCAGCATATACTGTAATTAGAATTTACTGAAGCCTACTCACTCGGAAAAGGTACATGATCTGCTCAACCCCTGGATTCAGTCCCATACCTTCACTGCCGAGTGATGAGCCTGACATGATGTGAAAGCCAGTGTGATCCTATTGGAATATACAGTACTGTCATACTGTATGCGTGTATGCAGAAAGAGAAAAAACACGAGGTTTAAACTAAATGGATAAATATTTTTCTTACTATCAGGTTTTTAATTATTCACGCTGATCATTTTATGCAAGCATTATAAGCAATAATTATTGGTGGTATCTATAGCCAGCCTAAGAAAGTAAATATTTGCATGCATAATATAGTTTTGAGACCTCAGGGGTCTTTTGAAAAAGGGGAAACAGAAAAAAAGGTTTTCCTATATACCACTTTAAAGCCACCAGCGGCTCTGGTGACCTGGCATCCCCTGTACTCATAAGGCCAAGGCCAGTGGCCATGCAGAGGCTTGGACCCCCTGACAGCCAGCAGAACATTGTTGGCATTCAGAGCTGTGGATCCCCCGGTGGTCCAGCTCGGTGGCGAAGGTCATGGCTTCTTCCTCTGTGGTTCCTCCACTACAGTTCTGAAGAAGCGTTAATATCAAAAAGCAATATATTTCTAAATCTTCCCCTCATTTGCAAGTGAGATATCTTTAAAAAAAAAAAAAAAAACATATCCCCTACTCTGAAAGTATAATTTTATCACCAGTGGGCATTTGCACATCAGTTCAGAAGTTCATCAACTCAGAAGGTCAGCTGTTATCGCTGAGACCCACAATTAAAGCCACCAATATGACACCACTTCATCAGCGACGGCAGAACATACCCGTGGCTGACAGAAGATTAAATCCAGAATAACACTCTTCCACATGATGCTTCTATTTGTGTGGAACTATTTTATTTTTGTCTAAAGGCCGGGTAAAGATGTTAGGAAGTCATCTGTGAAAGTGTTGACAAAACACAGAAAGTTCTATTGAGGATGTTATTTTGAGGGTCGCTGCAGGCTCCAGCATGCGCCTCCCCAGTGTTGATCAAATATTCACTAGCTTTGGAGGTTGCTGTCTCCTAAAGACGTGTTGTTGATAAAGTTGGCTCACAAGGTGGGGATTTTTGGGACGGTAAGCTGAACCTTTAGCAGATAACTGCCCCCCAACCCCACTCCCCCTGCACACCACACTTCTCCCTTTCAGAGGTGTCACCTTCTGCATGACGCACTGGGTCTCTGTCCTCAACATCCTGCGTGCTAAACTGCTGCTTTGCTCTGGGCGCGCCTCTCTTTCTCCTCGCCCCATCTGTTCCAGCAGCCACCAGAGGAAAGAGTATTGGGTCAACATGCACGAGAAGCCTTACATGTACCTCCGAGCTCAATCCTACAGAGCTGGGGCTGCCTCAGACGTCCTCAATAATTAAATTAGCAGCCGTGATTTCAAGCAGCCTCTCTTGCATATTTCAAAATCTTACTCTTAAACACAAAGACTAGAGCTATTTTTGTTGCCTGGCTTAAAACAGATTGTTTTATTCAAGCTGTTTTAGTGTTTCCATAACTTCTCAAGGCAACGATTTGGACCGAAGGGCAGACAAGCAGAGCAATCTCAACCAGGAGCCGAATGAGCCATGAAAGACTGCTTAATAATTCACATGGAACAGACAATGATCCATGATCCATAATGGGTCAGTTGTGTACACTGTCGGACTGGATGAATCAACGCAAATATGCTGGGAAGCAAGGTGTAAACCTTTCAGATAGACAGGCTGGAGCCAGTGCAAGAAATGATCATGACAAAGCCCTAGGATTTGTCGCTTACAAAGCCAACGTCCTTCAATGGCTCCTCTGCTGCTATTCACGTGAAAACCAGCTCATGAAATCTCACTGGCATAATTTCATCACTTCGGCAAGGAGAAAAGGATAATGCCCTTAAATTACAGAGGCAGAACAAGAGATGACATTGTTATGAAGCAGGAAGAAGAATCACCTGTGATTTATTTTGCGTCCTTAACATTCTGGGGTGTACTTTCTGCCAGGTCAGACATCACAGGCTCTCTGTTGTTAGCTCCCACATGAGCAAGATTGGCTTTGATTTGGGATTTTACGTAGCACTCCAGTCACTCCCTGCACCAAATCACAGAGATGCCGTGTTTACCCTTGCCGCCTTTCCTCTTTTACTGAGCACACAAAGTCTCCACTGAAAGAGAGAACAAGGACAAACTCGCTCACAATCTAAAAGTCCCGAATCTCCACAGATTCCACGGCTCTACTTCCAGGTTTAAATTGCTCTGGGTTGTTGTCAGAATCAATTTCCAGGGAACCCTCCTTCACCTCCCCATTCATGTTTACGCTGTAACGAGCATTATAAACCTGGAAGGAGGCGGGGAGGTGTTGGAGAGACTAATGAACCAGGTTAATAAAAGCACACTGTATTTAACACAACAGATGTGAGTGAATAACAAGCATCTTCTGCACAGTAATTGTGAGTGCTGCATTTCCTGCGGTGCAGATTTAACATACTGGAAATTGAGCAAAGCACTGCAGGAGATGCTTTAACAGGGCTGGAGAGGAATGCTGTCTCTCCCCTGAACCCAATGACAGATAAAGCAATTTATGCATACTTTAAGTATATTGTGCATAGAATTGGAAATGCAATTTAGCAGTCTGCATCACAGTGGTGAATAGAGCGTCTCAAAAATGCACAGAGATTACAACATAACATATTCAAAAAGATTTCTGCAGTTTCATCTTCGACCGAAAAACATCCTTAAGCCCTGCTAAATTCATTTTAGATATCAGGCATCAAAGGTTTGCTGCAATAACTTCGGAATAATCCTCTGTTGACACTTACGTTTTTATCACCGCCTTTCCACAGGTAGCACACAGCCGTGGATACACATAAAATTACCCGCTGCAGCAACAATAAGGTCTCCAGCTCTGAATCTCAGGAGGAGACAGCCTGCAGTAGAGGATGGTAGAGGCCTGGTTCCTGCCCAAAGTTCACAAGATGCAAAGGAAGACATGACACACATACTAAACTTGGATCAGCCCGTTTATTTATTGCACGCCAGCGTGTTAATCGTCTTTTTCTCATGAGGCAGGTCTCCCCGGGCGTGCAGTGGTCCTGATCCATGACTTGTATATTGAGCTCCGCCGTCGCCTCTCTGTGGTGAATCCAGTTATCTCAGTATTGGGCTTTTTGTCAGTAATTGACCTTTTTCATAATCTGCCATTTTCTATAGTCAAATGTGCACAAACACACTTGTAATGAACAGATTACGTCAAGTTGTCTGAGGTCACACATGATGTCAGACATGTGCAAATATAACTCTGAAACCACGAGTAGCCTGATTTGGCAATTTGGGGAAACTACACTGATAGTCCTGTCCTCCCTCAAGCAAATACAAATAAAACTCAGAGAAAAAAAAACATTGAAAAACCCAAATGTTCTATGCTGCTGTTGCTTGGAAACAGATTGAAGCCGACTTTTTGGATAATTCCTAAGCTGGGAGGCAATCAGAAAAGGTTAGGGAATTTTCTGACCTTCCAGAAAATATGTAACTGTGAGAGCCTTTGATCATCCATTTGTTATTTATATGTAAATGAAGGCAACACAACCACAACACAGTGTACCATGAATTTAAGATTAGTTTAAGATTACTGTCATTTAAGGTCAATCTTTATCAGACAATATTTTATTTATCTACAGCTTTTGCAGCTTTAGTTTTTATGACTAATGAAATGCTTTTTTTTTTAGCTAACTAAGGGGTGCAGTTAGCATCAACAGGTTGGAATTTTCCACAATGTTTTACCTCCAAAGGTCAAAGTTTCAGCCATTGTTCTGCGAACAGGTTTTTCTTTTATCTGTTTATTTGTCCAACAACGTGACACAGAAGAAAAGAAAACTACCCAATAACACTGGCAATTTTTCATATTGATTGTTTTTCACAGCAGGAAGGCCTCATTTAGCCCAAATGTCCATTGGTCATGCTCTTTAAATAGTACCACATGCTCTTGAAAATGTATAATAAAAGTCTTTACATTAAATCATTATGAAAAATATATTATTAATGTACAAAATCTTGCATATTACACATGATACAATGAACAGTCTTACATGAGCCGAACCACATGATATACTAGAAAACACAGCAACAATTCAACACAGAGATCAAAGTATTGTACAATATGTTGACAGAAGCCCGCTCCATGACTGAGTCTTTAAGAGTTTGTGTATTCTGGAATGGAAATCTCATCTGTTTCCTGTATCCGAGCCGGCGTTGGCGGGCCGACGAGAATATAATCGAACTCCTGGTGCTGAACTTGTTCGTACACACTCTGCAGTCCGTTGCTTTTGGGCATGTGAGACGGGTAGTAGTTCTCCCTTCTGGTGTCCCGTGGAAGCGAAGCTGTTCCGGGAGAACGTTGACATTTGTGCTCCGCAGGCCATGCTGGTGTTGGGCCTTGTAGCTGAAGGACTCCAACACCGGTCCGAGTGCCCCAGCACTTTGCACTCACTTGTACATGCCCACAGACCTGTAGAGAGGAACAGCTCTGTCAGGAACAGTCAACCATGGGATTTAGACACATTATTGTGCGGTAAATCTGTATAATAGTTACACCTTTGTTTGCTAAATAGGCCTTAGTATAAGATGCATCACTGTCGCCTGTGCAGCACTCACTGTTTGTCGGCGGTGACTCCTTCTTGTGCACGTCTCCGCTAATGTCTGAGTCGCTGTCATTGAAGTCGCTGTCTCCTTTTCCGCTGTCCTTGCCGCTGATGTGGGGGTCTCTGGCAGAGATAGTGGTAAATGAGTTACCTTTCCAGATTGTTATTGGCCTGACTGTTTCCTTTCCATAGCCGGGCAGCGTGGAATAACCCTGCAAGGACACAAAGTTTCGGAGTTTGAGTCAAGATACAAAAAGATTCAGAAGATTCAGCCTTAAACGAGTTTTTAAAAGGAGTCCAACAGCCTGACTTGCCTTTAATTTGCCCTCCATCGTTCTGCTGTTGGACTCGAACATGCCTGCTGCCTGCCTGCCATCTTCACAGCCTGTGTCTGTTGCGTTGCCGCTGGCTAGCGGAGGATTTTCTGGCAGTGGATGGGCATCAAACACTTTTCCTTTGCGGCTGGCAATCAATGAATCAATATGACCGCTTTCCGCTTTCTCCACATCTGGGACATCTTCCTTTTCATCATGCCCTCCCTCCCTGGTCTCTTTTCTCCTGCGGTTGCAAAGGGTTGTGATGAGAATAATAGCCAGCAGGAGGAGAGAGCAGCTCCCTGCCAGGACGATGATGATGGCGATGGACGTGTCCCATTCAAACAACTCCTCGCTGTCATTCTGAGCCAGGGAGGGCACACTGGGCAGAGTTCCTTCAGTGAAGCTCACATGTATAATAGCTGTGGAGGTGAGCGAGGGGGATCCATTGTCACTGACCGCCACTGTGACTTTGACATTGTCTGAGAGATCGTACGTCAGCTGTCGGCTCACGTGCACCTTCCCCGTGTCTTTATTGATGGAGAAGCCCAGGTGACCTCCCTCTATAATTTTATAGGACAGCTGCGCGTTTATGCCTTCATCAGCGTCCGTGGCCTTTATCTGGGTTACTACATAACCCGCGGGCGAATCTTTAGGCAGGAAAACCTCAGCGGAGCCTTTGTAAAGCTGGGGCGCCACGATCGAGGGCTGGTTGTCATTCTGATCCAGTATTTTTAGCCTGATGACAGCTGTGGTCTGCAGCTGCGGTGACCCCCCATCACTCGCCTGGACGTGAATGTCTAGCTGCTTCATTACTTCATAATTAAAGCTTCTCAGCGCATAAAGAGAGCCTGACACCGAATTCAGGGACACGAAGGTGTTAACTGGAGACCCCATGATGGCGCTGTCCACGAGTCTGTAGGTGATTTTTCCATTATTGCCCAGATCAGCGTCGCTGGCCTCCACGGTGGTGATGTAAGCCCCAGGGGGGTTGTTTTCCACCACTGAAACTTCGGTGACGGCTCTGGCAAAGTGAGGGGCGTTGTCATTCTCGTCGCTGAGCCTAATTGTGTACTGAATGATCTTTCTCAGCGGGGGGGAGCCGAAATCCTCAGCCATGACGGTCAGGTTGTACTCGCTGATCCTCTCCCTGTCCAACACGGCCGCTGTCACTATCATGTAGCTGTCCTCGTAGGCTTGCTTCAGCCTGAAGTGGTCGTGTCCGTACAGGGAGCAGTGCACCTGACTGTTCACGCCCGAGTCTCTGTCCTGGGTGCTGACCAGCGCCACCAGACTGTCCTTGTCCGCCGCCTCGCTGATGTACGCGATCCCCGTCGTCATGGAGGTCATCGGGGTGATGCTTATTTCCGGAGCGTTGTCGTTCACGTCTGTGATGTGGATGATGATTTTGCACAGGGAAGGGCTCGGGTTCGCGCCCAGATCGCTCGCCTGCACGTCTAACTCGTACGTGCTTTTCTCCTCGAAATCCACGGGGCTCCGGAGCGTCAGGCGCCCGGATTTATGATCCACTTGGAAAAGTTGTCGGATTTCGTGAGAAACCTGTTTTCCGAAGCCGTACACCACCTCTCCGTTTAAGCCGTCGTCAGCGTCAACTGCGTTTAAGTTCAGGATGACGGAGCCCACCGGCGCGTCCTCCGGCAGAGAGACGGAAAAGCTGTTCTGGTCAAAAACTGGACTGTTGTCATTAAAGTCCGTCACTAGAATAGTTATCTTTGTGGATCCAGACCTAAATGGGTGTCCTCCATCAGTTGCGACCAGGTCCACAGAGTAGGAGGACTGAGTCTCTCTGTCTAGTTCTTTCATTAGCACCAATTCCGCATATTTAACCCCATCCGCTCTCAGGAGCACATCAATGGTAAAATGACTGTTAACAGAGATTTGGTAGCTTTGGATATAGTTTGACCCGACGTCCGCGTCTGCGGCTGGGTCCAGAGGGACGCGGGAGCCCACGGCCACGTTCTCGGAGATCTCCACTATGGACTCCTTGTTGGGAAACTCCGGAGAGTTGTCATTGATGTCCCTGATTTCCACCGCGACGTGGATCAATTTGTAGCGATCTTTGGAGAAATTTACAACGTCAAAAGTAATGAGGCACTGTGGAGTGTGTCTGCAGATTCTTTCCCTGTCAATGCGCTCCCCGACCGTGAGCTCCCCGTCGCTTTCTCTCACTCTAATGAATGAATCATTGAATTGTTTCATCATCCTAAAATTGGTCTTGGAAGAAGCCAGACTCAAGGACATGTCCTTGGCAAGGGTTCCGATGACTGTACCTGGTGCGCCCTCCTCATTGGTCTGGTATCTAATAGTATTTCCCTCAGACGGAGACGAGGAGGCAAATAAAAACTGATTAGCTGATAGTATCAAAATCCACCGGTGCCAACGAGTGATAAATTCTCCCCGGAGCATCTTCGCGGCGGTATTTTCCCCGGAAAGCAGCCCAGAAGTGCGCCGAACAGCCGAACAGTTCACCTCTGGAGCGAGCTCTCCATGCAGCTCCGGCTCTCATCAACTGAACTGAAAGTTAGCGTCTCATTGCGCGCAGCCCGTCTGATGCGCTTGTTGCCTCGCCTTCAACACAGCTCCAAATTCTGCAGTGGCGGGGTTTATACAGCTCCTCATGCTAATGAGACCAAGTGTGACCAATCCCCCTCTCTGGAATTAAAAATACTCCCTTATATAAAAAAAAAGGGGCTTTAAGCCTGTTTGGAGAGCGCGCGCTAAAGCAAGTTGCAAATAGAAAAAAGAGGAGTGAGATACGCGAGTGCTGGAAGATAGCTCCAGCACTTTGTTATCGCCTTTTTGCAGCCATTTTATTTCGCTAAAGCTTATTTCTCCTTCTTTTGATGTTTAGTTTAGTCTCCACCGTGCGCACAGGTGCGCGGGCGTGTGCGCAAAGCGCGCACTCCGCGGGGCCAGGACAGTGGTTTTGGAGGGAGCTGAGCGAGCCTTTGTTTCGGATGCGTCTCATTTCGGGGCTGATTGTTCGGGAACGCGCTCAGATTGGGGAGAGGGAGCTATTGTCTTGCTTTGAAAGCCGCGGCAGAGGGACGCTGAGGTGCTTTACGCGCGTGTTCTCAAAGGAGTTTAAACACAAGTCTTTGTTTAAGATCACACACGCTGCCTCCTTCCTGTAAACATATTGGATACACCTGTAATGTATGTTTATCTCCTGGGTTTTTACTGCAAACCCTTCCGGGATGGTGGTGGGGGTGGGGGGTGGGGTGTGTGTGGGGGGGGTCTCACTTGTGAGTTTTAAATGACATTATACATTTTTGCACAGTAGATGATTCATAATCCTGTTGCAAGTTGAGGCAGACGTGCCTGAGGAGAGCTCGAACGCTGAGGCCGTTGGGCTGCCTGAATCGTTCGATGTGCCAAAGCTCATTTGAGAACACGTTTACAGGCTTCGTTAGAGCCTGGGAGCAGTGGGTTGATTAGAGCTGGAAAACCAGCTTTCAGAGGCACGTTGACCCCACTTGTGGGTGAATAGCAGGTAATTACCGCATCCAGACATCAAAACCTTGGCAGGTATTCTTCTCAGCAGCACAGAAGGTGAATCCACAAGATTGGAGACATCCACAGTGCTGTCACTGTTCTTTTATCATATTTTATGTCTCTGCACTCCTTCCACCTTTCCACAGATGTTAACTAGAAATATTTACACTCCTTCAAATGAAATCCCTACGTCTACGACACTGTGCCTTCCCATTTTAGAGTTCTGTTCGAGCTGTGGTGCAGATTATTGCATTTGATGGAGTAATTTTTTATTCTCCACCAAATTTTGTGAGTAATTTGAAACCCCACAGTATAATTGTCTCATTACCCAGGATCTTTTTTTTTTTTTTAATCAATTATTCTGCTGGCCTTACTTACAATTTGTCTCTGACTCTTTAACTTCTCCATCCACGATGTGTTTAAATGAGGTCGGGGGGGAAAATTGCTGGTGAAAAAAAAAAGAAAAGAAAAAGTGCGACAGCTTGCGTGCATTTTGCTCAATTTATTAGTCAGCCACAGACGCCGCAGCCGGCTGCCACTGAAGCACAAACAATAATCTAAACATTGGCTACCGGTGGAAATATCTGAAACATTGTCAGAAGGCTGCAGGGGCTGTTGAAAAGGGTGGAATGAGAGGTGGTCGGGCAGTCCTGGAGAAGCGCTGATTTCATTTACTGTATCAGCTCAGAAACAATGGTTATTTTTAATCACATGTGGATGTTTAATACCCTTCGGAGTTGGATTAAATTGCTATAAATATGAAAAATAATTGATGCTTCATACCAAAGATAGAAAGAGCAGTCTGGCAAAAATAATTAAAACAGGGTTTTATATGTTAAAAAGAAAGAACATTAACTGGAGCCTGCATCCGGGAAAGATAAGAATATGAGGACTGTACAATTCAATCACTCGGGACTAAATGGAAATGCATGAAATTCACTGACACAGCTGCCTTTGTCTCATCCTGAAATTAATTTCTTCCAATGCCGAACAGAAGGTGGGCACTATTGAAATGTGCCACGCGCAAAGCAAATCAATCTGAGGCAATATTATTCATTTTTACTATCATCACTTTGTCGAAGTAGCAATTCACTCACGTCCACGTGGTCGTACGATATTATCTTCAATTTGCGCTGTCATTAGTAGCCTAAATTTGGAGGCGCTCCATTGTGGATGAATTTTAGAAAAATGCCGCTCCTCACTGCACCCTTGGGGTTGGGGGGATTTTAGCCAGAACTCAACACAAACTTGACTCATTAGTGTTTTGGTGGCAGCTGTATTCATCATATTGTCATGTGTGATGCTAAATGTCTCTCTAAGAGTTGTGGATCCACAGTCAAACAGCGTCTAACTCTCAGCTTTTTGGTCTACGATCACAGTTTGGGGGGTTAGGGTTTCACCTTCATGGTCTGAAGGGGTATTGATCTACTGTACTCACCAAAGCTGAATTTCCAGAAATGTACACCTGCTAAAGCTCTGTTATTCCTGTCAGAATTATCCAAGATTAGAACTTGTAACCTGTCACTTTTGTGGAGTCATATCGAAGAGTGAGGCACAAGCTTCTGGCACACAATATTCCCTAAAATTCTCTTGCACGGTGAGAGCATGTCAACATCCAGTTTACATTGCAGCACCACTGAGCCTAGATTTGGAGTGTAAAGTTTAAATACACCTTAGCTCAATATATATTACGTATTTCTATTTTTACTCGATATTTTAACTTGGTTTTTCATAACTCCCATGTTTAATCCCAGTAAATCCTGCTTCTGTATTTAGACTTTGCTCTTTTTAGCAAAGCCAACTTTTCTGTGAGGTGCACCAGACCACCCCTGCACCCCCACAGCATGCTGCCACTGCTCCAGTGTTCTGATAGCACAGTCCTCCCCCTTTAATGGTGTTTTAGAGCAGTTCCCTTCTTAATGAGCGCTGAGTTTAATAATGGTTGTTGTGGTTGCACAGGAGATGCTTTTGTCTAAGTCCCCCCCAGCATCTTCATTCCGTGTCTGTTCAGCTGTTCTGGGAGTGATATAAGCTTTTCCTGCAGGAGCTTCATCTCTTTTGCATTATGGCAGCTGTGCAGTCCCAGTGTTCGCATTTCTATTGTTTGCACCATCAGATGTTCAGTAAGCACTTCTATCTATCTATCTACCTATCTATCTATCTATCTATCTATCTATCTATCTATCTATCTATCTACTTATCTATCTATCTATCTCTCTATCTATCTATCTATCTATCTATCTATCAAGTCTATATATTTCTGGATTTTAAGTTTTCAAGGTCGTTGTAGTCATCTACAGGTATACATCACGTGACATCAGTTAGCCAATCAGAAGCATGGTCCAGCCCGGTCATTGACTTTTTTTTCCCCTGCAGTAATAATGCAGCAAAAACAACTGCACAGGTGAACTGTATTTTCAACTGTTGTTTTCTTCATGCTGATTGAATATCCACATCCTACGTAGGCTGATTTGTACTCTTAATGAGCACAGAGTTGGCC
>CAAE01014781.1:1974117-1997406 GCA_000180735.1 Tetraodon nigroviridis
GAAACATACTTGTTCTGGTATAACCAATTTAGCACTGGACTTGAAAAATGTTACTGTAAATATCCTAGGTAGCTGCAGCATCATATATTTTTTGGGAATGGATTAGGTTTTCCCTAAAAACACACACACATTTTTGCACTGTGGCAAATTTCTGCAGATTTTGTGGACAAATGCTGTCTTTATTGAGTAGGTATCTGTCAGGACATATATTTTTCTCTTCCTCTACTTCTGAAATGACGCCGCAACAGTGCCATACTCCCCTCTTTATGGAGCTGAATCTTTTATTTTTACATTCTGCATTTACATTCTACATTTATGCTGACCTGGTCCACATTAATACCTATTGTATTTCCATTTTTACTTCAAAAGGCTTTTAAACTTCACATTTATCATATGCGCCAGTCAGGTTTTTAAGTCATTTTCAAAATCCAATATCAATTTTACCCCTGAAAGTGAAGGAAATTCCATTAAGTTATGTGATGTGAGGACACAGCCGTGGGTTTTGCAGCTTTGTCAGATGTTGTGACGTATGGTAGATTTTTTGGCTGTTAGAATGCTAACTTAAAAACAAGCACTTAAATACAGCCTGTGGAATCTCGAACGACCGCAGATCCCACAGGAAACATCAGATCTTTTTGTTCTGAAGGCGCTCTCTGCTGATTAATTCAAACATCAAAATAAAGCTCTGGTGTTTTCATGTGAGCTTCCAATGTCACATGGGAGTTTCAAAAACCCCCACTGGAAACCTTCAACTTAGAAAGAAGCCAGTGCTATGTTTTATTGATTCCTCTGCTGCAGTTTGGAGACAATCAGGCGGCTGAATATTTTAGTTTTTCCTTTTGTTTGGACTGGGCGCTGTACCGTATTTCTCAAGGTGTCTCTCTAGACGTATCCTTTAGCAGAAATAAACAAAGTTATTATTGAGTAAGACAAGCTTCCAACACAAAGTCAATGCCAGGGGTTTTGGAAACATCCTCTGACAGTCCGTTGTTTACTTCAGACTGTCGTGCTTCATTGTTCTTTAGGGAATATGACTGTTGCTTAACTTTAAATGTTGCCACGGAGATTAGAGACCCACTGGTGGAGAGTCTTAACTTGCAATATTGCGCATGTAAATGAGAATTTATGTTTTGCTACTGGCTCAGAATGCAGAAGACGGATCGACTTAAGTATGTACAGTAAGAGTGTAGAAATTTAGGTCATCTTTCACAAGCGGTGAGGTTTTCTCCCTTTGCTCGTGCATTTCAAGAGGAGGAGGTGTTGAGAGTGAGAGTGTATGGGTGGGTGAGGGGTGGATGGGGGGACTTATGTCTCTAACGCACTGTGACCATCATGCCATACTCAATGCAGATGGCATTGGCGATGGCATCTCCAACATTTAGCATTTTCTTGCCAGGAGCGTTATTATGGCTGTTTTGGACTGAACACAGCGTTTGAAGCATGAGCTGCATGGGACTGGATGAGCTGTAATTATGTAAATTGTATTCAGAGCGATCCGTAATAGCTCATGTGGAATGAAGGTGTCAACGAGGTGTCCAAATTCAGCGTGAGATTTTGCTAATTAAACACGACCGTTTCTCTCTCTAAATGAGGAATTTCAAAGAAAAAAGAAGAATAGTGTGGTGTTTATGATAAAGCAATATTTTTTTCAGGGCCTTTTCGGCAGAAGTGTAAAATTTCACCCATGAGTTCAGTCCAGGACCATTAAACTTTGACACGTGTGTAATGAAAGCGGTAAAACTGCAAAGAGCCTGTCTGCACACTAGCCTTTCTGATGACAAACTATATGAAAGGGGGTGATTTATTACACTGCTTATTTGTTTCGCCGACTTAATGCGCGAATTGTGCTTGACAGCGACCGTAGATAAACTACTGAGCCATGAGGGCTGAAACTTATTGCACCTGAAAGGAAAGATTAATTCAGTCCATCACAAAACATAAACACTCTCTTTTATTTTCTATGATATCTTTCCTCCAATGAAACTGTACGTATTCTTTTGTAAGCGGGTAACATCAATGCCTCCTTCAAGGGGACACAGTTAATGAAGGTGAGGCGGGGGCGCGGAGCCCCAGCAAGCCGAACTTGAACGCAGGCGGGGCGCAACAAAGAAGAAAAAAAGAAAAGTTTGGAAGTTTTTCTTTAGCTCTTGCCTCCTCCTCCTCCTCTTCTTCCTCTTGCGTTTGCCCAAGATGAATTGGCTTTTCAGATTTAAGAAAGTGCACGGCTGAAATACAAAAAGAGGCTCATCTATCCGCCCCTGAATAGTGAGAGAAAATCCTACGGCTGTGTGGAGTAACAGGGGCTGGGGGAAAAGGGGGAAGGGTGGGGGGGCGTTGTTGGTCTGATTAGACCCTGGGCTGATTCTACTCAAGGACTCGCAGCAGAAACATCAATCATCTTTTTCCTTTTGAACCACTTGAGACAATTTCCTCAGTGTAAGCACCCTTTGAATGTGCCAGCATCCATCAGTGAAAACTTACTGCAGCTTGCTTGTTGATTATGTTAAATTCTGAGTTGACATAGGCAAGAGCTGGTATGAAAAAAAAGGAAAAACCTCATCCAGCATGCTCCCCCATCAGTCAAATGAAACAGTAAACAAGGAAAAGAGGAGATTTTAGGGGTAACTGTGCAGGAATATGTCAGCGTAAAAATGGAAAATGCTGATAAATCTTAAAAAGCCTGCTGTCTTCTTAACACACACAAACACACACACACACACACAAAAGAGGCTTCACCAGTTAAACAGAGGGGCATTATGGAAAGCTTTTGCAATGTTTCCTGGGTGTCAAGATCTTAATTTTTGATGCCACTTTGTGTGCATCCGCAGCATAAATTGGACTACCCAGCTTCTTTTTTTTTTTTTTTTAAGCGATAAGAGGTAAACACCAAAAGCCAATAACTGTCAGCTCAACATTAAATCAAACTGACAGGTCTCCTAAAAGGTGCCGCCATGAAAAATTAACTGGGGGGGATTTTTAAGGAGAGATTTTCTTTTTTTTTTTCAACTCCTCCTTGCATCCACCAGTCTCAACTGGTGGCCCCAGCTATAAAAACACAAACTGTTGAGATAACGCTCAATAATAAAATCGGACTATATCAGAGCAAGCATTAAATTTCTTTCTGTGTGCTGTGCGGGGCTGTTTATTGCCTCACATGATGACCTCATATTCCGCAGAGGCAGTTCCGTTTAGCCTGACATGCCGATCTGGCCCAGGTGGAAGCGACGTCCTTGAATTGCTGTTATTCAGCCGTCCTGTCTCTTTGTGGGCGGATGCTGTGACCCGTTATTGAAGACTTTACAGGTTTTATGGGCTCACTCTGCCTCAGCTGTGTCCTGAGTTCAGAAACAGCTCAGAGAAAATCAAGTCAAGCCTCGACAGCTAGCACGAGTGGCATTAAATCCTTAATAGTTATTGGTTAGATATTATGGGATTACAGCACGGCGGGGTATTAAAACCGAATGGAAAACTGTCAAACCTTCTCTCTGAGATTACCAGGCTACACGCTGATGTGTCTCATAGCACTTCTGTTTGTACTATAAATCTCATCAAAATGTGCATATATGGCAGTTGTGGAAATGAAGACTAAAGCGAGAGAAGGAGAACCTTCATTGCCCTGACACATGTAGGTCTCCAGTCACTATGCTTTGCACGGTTTCCAGAGAGCAATCACAGGAAGAGGAAGCAAAGGTACCACAAACTTAAACATGTCAGCCAATTTCAGACGTGTGAAGCAACAGAGTGCTTCACCAGTGCCAGCGGCTCATGGCCTTGGGCCTTGGGCTGTCTGGTTCAGAGATTCACACTTGAGAGCACAAGCGGAGATGGAGTCTAAGAAATCCTTGATGCCCCGCACAATGAGGCCATTTCATCGCAGATCACGGTCGTCTTCTGCTGGTGCTGAAGGAATGGAAAAGCATTTTGACAGGCCAATGAAGAATTTATTTGAAATGTCTCTTGGTGTTGGGAAAATTTGTGCACTCTTCAAAAAGCTAAAGGGGAAACCATGGAAAGGGCCGGGGATAGGGGTTTACACCTTTCCCGTGGCCTGGTTCTAATGCTTTATCAACAAGTACTCTATTAAAGATGACCAGTCGGATTCTAGGGGTGTTTTTCACGTCAAGTGTGTCAGTTTGATTTACGCATCAATTCTGACAGCCGGTCCTCGTAGCCCCGCACAAACCTCACAGCTTCCACGATGTCTCGCTGTGCACAGCGGTTTGTTCAGAAGCGTGCAACCAAGGGAAAGAAGCTGAACATGAGGAAGCATCAGAGAATTGATTTCACTTGACAACAGAGTTCTCAGCTTGATTTTTACAGTGACAGACTGTGACAGTGTACAGGTAGCAAACAACAACCCAGGGTTTTGTTTTGTTTTTTGTTTTTTTTTGGAAAAAGTATACTTGTCACTGAACATAACTTGTAAACGTTGCAGAAAAAGTCCAAGAAATCACAAGGTCCAGAAACTATAAATGCAGACCTTTGGAACCTAAAAATGAAATATAAACATATTAATTTGTTTTAAACAACTCATTTACAAACCTTGTTTGTAGCCCACAACTGATTTCAAGCCCCGGTGAGGATTTGGTGTCCCAATTTGTCTGCAAAACCTGTCTATGTCAGTCTGTCTACCTCTGACAGACTGACTGGCACATTTACCAAAACTGAAAGGTAATCAATATCTTAACAGGAATCAGCTTTACAAACGATTTAGAAACATTTTTTTTTTTTACATTTTTCCTTTGAAATCTGGACTGTCATAAACTTAGAATAAGTTATAATGTTTTATGCATAAAACTGTCATAAGTCTTTGCCCCAACAAAATGAAACACAGTTAATAATTAATTGCAATTTATCTAACTTAATCCACAGCAGCCCCGTGATTAATTTGATTAAAGATCCTAATCGTCTGACAGTTTTGCTTAAATCCTCTACTCATATTAGTCATGCAGTCCATTTTGCCACGTTCGCTAAGATTTTATCACAGCCATCCCAGAACTTTCCGCCTGCTTATTACTACAGTTCTAGATTAACAGATCAATCATACACACTCATTTTTTTGTGCTACAGCACAAAAAAGAAAACGAACAATGAGAAAGAAATGAAGGGTCTAAAAATCCCAACCCTGCACTGTTGAGCTGGTAATTGTCTTGTATCATTTTGCTACGTGAATACTGTTACCTAACGCCTTTGAGCTGTTCACCTGTTTTGAGCCCAAGGCTGAAAGATGACAACAGTTTTTGTGATTAATAAAAGCAGAGACATTCGAGGCCCTTAATAAAGATGTGAAAACAACCGTGTTACCATGTGTCTGCCGCTGCCAGTGGTGAAACCATTCAGTTATTTTATAAAGTCTATTTTCAATATAGTTGCTTCGGAATGACTTGACCTTTATGGCCGTGGTTAATGTCTTTCACACTGAGATGTGCTGAGTTTGGTCCCAACACAAATTTTCTTCACTTGTGTGACGTTACTGATCCGAAACCGTTATCCTTTTTCAGTTTCTCCCACAGACCAAAAACCTGCATCAGTTTAACTTAAGACTCCTAATTACACCTGAATTTGAGTGAGACAGTAGGTGTGCATGTGCGCATGTGTGTGTGGGTGTGTTTCTGTGTGTGTGTGCGGTGTGATGGACTGGTGACCTGTCAAGTTTGATTTTCTTCCTCTTGTGGAATAAGCAGTAGGACTCCAGCAGCCCTAGTTGGGTAGAGGCGACAGTTAACCAAAGATGGATGGAATCTGTAAAAAGCTGAACATTCTTCTGTAAAACTGTAAATCAGAATCTTTAATAACGTGTCACATGTGTGACTTGTGGCTTCACTGTTTTGTTGTTGTTGTATTTGTTTCAAGTTGTTGTTAGACGTGAACGTCAGAGACGTGGCGACCTGCAGCTCTGTAGGCTGAATGAATATCTGTGAAACAGGCAGGATGTACCAGCCGCGGGGCATGTGAAATAATTTATTTTTATGATGTACCTCTATCTGACTGTCATCAGCTTTTATTTCCAGTCAAGCACAGATTATTCTCTGCCAGATTGTTTCTTTACTGTCTTGGGTTATTAATCATTTAAGCTTGATTCTGCTATTAGGTTTCCAAGGTGGCAGATTGTGCGCCGCACTGGGATTGGGCTCAGTTTCCATACAGCCACGCTGGATAACATGTTTTGATAGATGATAAACCTCCTGATAGTCTGTTTTTTTTTTTTCTTTTGGCCCCTATTATCTTGCTAAAGCTGCATTTAATCTCATTTGACTGGTATTTACTATCAAACACGCGATCATGGAGGGAAACGATTAGTTACATGTGATGTGCATCCCCTGTAAACTCGTGTTTGTGTATGAAGGAAAGTACATAGAGGCCAACTGCTTTCAACCCTGCCAGGCTCAGAAGCTGTGCACCCCGCTCAGGTCAAACAAACTAGCCACTGGAAAACTTGCAGTGCTTAGTGTGTCCATGAAACACTGCAGGATGTGCCCACACACACCCCCACACTCACAAACAGAAGTTAATTAGCACAGGTGAAATTCAGTGACCTGCTGCATTGCTGGGGGCGCTATCTTCAGCTCATCTGGCTTCCAACAGACCTATGAATTTGCTAACTGCAAACAACAGCTTTGCTCTGAAAAGAAAAATAAAAGGTTACCAACAGAGTACGAAAGTTCAAGCAGCTGTAGATCTGCAAGCTAAAGCAAGAGTCACCGGAATAATGAATTTACGCTTCAGCCAACCAACCAAAGTACATTAAACTGCATTAGACAAAAAAGTGAAAAGTGAAAAGTAATAAGTGACATTACAGCAAACCACTTATTAAGTGAAACAGGCAACAATGCCATAAAAATCAAGTCTGTAACTAGGTTTACAAGTGTGTTTATCTTATAACAGTAGTGTTGCAAAAAAGCTCAGTGTTCAGGTCCTCCTTCAATTTTGGGTGCTTTTCTGTGACTCTTGGCTGCAGTCTCACCATTATTTGGTGCTTTCTGTAAATTCTGTGGTGGACAATCTCATTAGAAGCTCTTGAGAACCTGGACTTGTCTTCTCCAACTCCTGTTTTCTTCATCTTTAAGAAAACATTTTACTGTCTGCGGCTGTCAATTAAATGGATTTCCATGACTTCTGCCAGCTGAGATGATTGACAGACGTCCCAATCCTACGGCTGCACTCCCGTAAAGCTTTTATGAGGAACAGCCAGGTGCCTTGGAGATGGGTTTGCTGTACGTACCTGTGCAGCTTGTAATGTGATGGCCACTGAATGTTCTGGGCCATGTCGCTCCATTACACAAGGAGGAATTGTTAGGTACGAAACGTCAAACCTGAAGGGAGATGGTTTAAATATTAAACTGGATTTCTGCCTGTTCTTGCAACGGCATAAAACAGATCTGCTTCTGTTCACGGTTTCTCTGTGTTGTGGAAAATATTCATGAAATCTCTTCATGTGGGTTAGCTGACAGTGCTGATAGCAGGTGCATTAAAAATATAAAGTCTATAAATGATGGATAGAACAGGGAACTCTCTCCCGTTTGTTCGGTGAATAGATGTGGCTGAATGCTGATTATTGTTCTCTCCATTCAGCTGTTATTATCAGAAGTCTGCCTTTGGTCGGGGAAAAAAAACAGGCTTTTCTTCGGCCGGAAATAAATAATAATTCTGAGGACAGGTTATTTTAATAATGCTTCTGGCCATGAGGTTACATCACCCACAATGGAAGCGCTAACAATAGTTCATTTCCTGACCAGACGGCGCCGTTATCTGCGTCCCGACGAGAAAGCTTGATCTTATTCCTGTACAATGGCTGACCGCCGCTCTCCGCTTCACTCCGCTCTGGCACCTGTAACTTTTATCCAAAAAGAAAACACAAAAGTCCATTTTGCATTCAGCTTCGAAATACGGCACGACTTATCACGGTGTAGCAGTGAATAAAGCCTACACGTGTTTGTTTTGCAGTGAGGGTTTACATTTCAAGAGTAAACATGCATATTTTAGCACACAAGGCATGCAGGCACCTACATTTCCAGATTTGTCAAACAGTGTGTTTGTGCTTCAAGATTCAGCATACTAATTAGCCCCTAGGAGATCCAACTAACAGTTTGTGATTTTTTTTTCTCCCTGATTTTTAATCAGTCTAATTTCTCTCTCCAGCGCACTGACACGCTCAATGCCGCACACACAAAGCCTCTGTTTGCATAATGTGCTCACTGTCTGCTCCTCTGAGACTAAGCGCTATTTGTGCAACCTCGCATCAATGTGTATCTTCTGCTGTGTGTGTGTGTGTGTGTGTGTGTGTGTGTGCGCAAGTGTCAGATTGCTCAAGTTCATTTCTCTGTGTTTTTGGGGAAAAGAGGCACCCTCCTCGCCCCAGCTCTCCAAACACACCCTCCCCACCACCACCACCACCACCAATGGTGCCCTGGCTTTGGCACAGCCATGATTGCTCTGACAAATTCAACCCCTAGAAATGGGGGTGGGGTTGATACCTTCTGCCAGACTGTTTTTTCTGTTCTGTTATGGAAATGAGATTTTCCATCTCACTTCATCTAAAGTATTTAAACACTTCTCTGTTGCGAATGCGACTGTCTGGCCTGTTAGCACATTCCCTCCATAGAAATGCTCTGTTGTTCTGCAAAGCTGAGATGAATTTTAGCTCCTCTGCCGTCACCCAGAAATTAGATTTCCTACAAATCGTGGGAAATGTGAACTGTGCTATTAGGCAGGCGGTTATTGCTCTGTAAATCAGTGTTAGTGTATGTTGTTGTGACAGGAAGCTGCAGAATATCCTGTTTTCATCATCGCGAATTTCCAGCATTATTATACGTTTCATTCACTTTTCCGTTCAGCCTCGTGCAGCAGCGGTAATGCATGGTAAACGATTTCAATCTCAAACGTATGCTGGAAAATCGCAGGCCTGCTAACAATCCTTCAATTGATGGCGCACTCCTCAGGTGTAGCCGTGTCTAGACGGTTTGAGAAACAACTTGAGAGGGGGATGGGGGGAGTGTGTCCAAAGCTGGAAGAAATTAAAAAAACCAGTCCAGTGTTTCTGACTGTGGATTTTACCTCGGACCTCTCTTTATGTCCTGCTGTGTTTCAGGTTTTTTTTTTTTGTTTTTTTAAAGGTGCAGGCTGTTTCGCCATGACCTTTGACCCTGAACCTCTTTGCTTCCCATGAGTGTTTGCAACCTCGTCAGGCTTCACCTGAAACTCCCCGCAGCCTCAAGTAAAAATGTTCTATTCATTTTAGGCCCCACAATTAGGCTTAGAATAGGAGATAGAATGATAAGATACTAAAGCTAATATGTGCAAGTGGATGCCATTAACTACTTGTGTGAAATTCATTTATTACAATGAAATCGATTAAGATAATCTGCCCTGAACAGCAAACAAAGCAAACACGGGAAGCGCAGCCGGAAAGAGAATATCTTAATCTCATAATTAATAACAAGCCTCTCATAAAGCGCCGCTTTTAGGGGGTGTTTGCTTTGGAAAATGTAAAATCTCTTCAAACGTACATCAACACTATCTGCTATCAGCCCTTTCTCCCTTTAAAAAAGGCACCCCAGATTCGTTTTACGCGAGCTTACAGTATTCTATTCATAGAGTCTTTTGAAAATGGCGAGCATTCATAATGGAGCTGGGATCTGATTAACCTCCTCGCTTTCCGACACAATGGCGAGCTACCCTGAGACTCAGCCCCGTAATGGAGTCCGCTATCTCCGAGCGCACTCCAAACATTCTCCGCACCGCAGGACCCGACGACCCGACTGGAATCCCCGAACTCCCCCCTGCTCAGTGGGGAAACAAAACATCCTCTAAGCTGCTGCCCCTCCACGGTAATCCATCTCCGTGCGCCAAACGCGGGCTCTTTACGCGTGCGCGCGGCGCTATTATTCCCCCTTTGTTACATTTACTCCCGCTAACTCTAATGTAATGGGAAATAATAACCCCTGTTTTTCCCCGACGATTATTTGATTCAATTTGTGATTGTGCTTTCTGTTCTTTTGCCTTCATTGTGAGCAAAATGAGACATCAGTCACATCATGTAAGACCGCAACTCCTTCAAAAAGTTAAGTATTTATTATTTCGATTTTCCCCTCTGTATTTGTTTTTGTTTTTTGTTTTTTTTTTCATTATTATTATTATTTGATGGGGACCGTTTGTGCGAATCGCCCGCCTCAATATTGCCATCTTCTGGCAGAACAGGACCAGGCAGGATGCTCACACAGGCCCGAGTATCTGGTGCCAAATATGTCAGAGGGACTGATTACAGCCCTCAGTGGCCAGTTGGCCCAACAATCAGCCCCAAGTGTCCAGCCCTGCGGGGACTGTCGGCTCCAGGCGGACTGGAGTTTGGTGAGGAGCCAGCCCCGCGTTTAGCAGCCAGCTCATGCCCGGCCCGAGTGTCCTCCGCACCTGCCAATGGGAGACGGTTCTCACACATCAGATAATGGCTGAGAGGAAATTGCTTCAAGGAGGCGACATTCTCCGATGGCAGTATGGAGACGTGAAACGCGCTCTCGGAGGAGGGAGGGGGTCGGATCCTTGAAAAGGCACAAATGACTCCAGCAATGATATGCGCAAGTACACAGAAAGAAGGGTCGGAATAAATATTCTCACGCACGCCTCTTTTCCCCGTGCGCACACGCACAAGAGAGGCAATCTGCCCAGCTTTGAAGGATGCGGTTGTGCGGGCAGAATCAAATTTCTCCTTCTCACCTGCTGCAGAAACAGGGAGATTTCTCAAGTTCTGCGGGTCAAACGTGTCACACATGAGAAATCCAGCAGAAGGGGTCCGTAGTGTCCTGCTGATGTTTCCAGAGCTTTGTCTCTGTAATAAAGACAAATGACGCGCGTCTCTCGAGCAGGTGGAGGGAGAGCTTAGGCGGAGGCCCCGCGTCGGCCACCGGCGCCTGCGAGGAGACAGCGTCCGCCTGTAGATGGCGCCCTCACACCTGGTTTTAATCCAAAGCTTTACGGTCAACACCCTATTTTTGAAACCACTGCCCTCAATTCCAAAACCAGTTTTGCTTTGTTTTCCGTGATGACCCTCCAGTCTTTGTATTCCGCGAACAGAGGCGAGGCAGGGGTCTTTTTTTATTGTTATTATTCGCCGCACCCTGTGCCAGCGTTAACGGCGCACACGCTTGTGCAGCTGCAGCATACCTGTTTGTGCATATGGTCAGAGCTTTTTCAACAACTGCTTAGGTGTAATTAAGTGCCCCCCCACCCTTCCCAAACGCTCTCAGCCAGTAAGTATTAGTTACACAGTGGGAAATGGTTGGAGTTGAGGGGGGGGACCTGAGCCAAACATGGTTTGTGTCTGAATACTAATGCCTCTTTTGATCTGTCTCGGCTTTTAGGAGATTTAAAAAACAAAATCTGTCCTTCTAAATTTCTTAATAGACTCAGCCTTTTGTGCCCAAATGAAAAAATACTAAAAACATGTTTACAAGGCATCCATATTAATGTTTTGAGTTTGTGTAAAACATGTAGAGTCCACTGAGATCTTATTACAGGAAAACTATATTATTCATGTTTGGCCCTAATAGACTAATTAATTCATCATAAAATACTAAAGAAGCCCCCTTTTTCCCCAAGTTTTTCATGTTGCATTTATCTCCATAATTGATCGTTGTTTTACAAACACATCTTTTTAAGCTGCACCTCACATGTCCTAAATTCGGAAGCTGTGCAAAAGAGATTTCATCCCTCATGAAACCATCCGAATGCATTAGTTCCAGAGCTGCAGAGGCAACAAAGGAAACAGGAAGGGGGGAAAACAATTAGGCCTGAAAGCATCGAGGTTACAAGGACCTGTGCGAATTATAAACTGCTAAAGCTATTTAGGAACATATTGTGACAGAATGCTAAGTGTGATTAGAGACAGTGTGTTAAACATTTGGCCAGCCGTAATCATTTGGAGAGGTGCTAGGATGGGCTGTGCTTGGGTGGGGGTTATTTGTGCCTCTGACGCTGCGGGAGGTGCCAAAAGCAACGGGGACCACTAGCCGGTACCACTATTTACACCTTCACAGCTGCTCACATTCTTCCACCGCCTTCCTCACACCAAGGGCCAGCACCAAACACAAGATAATCTTGTTTTATCTGCCTTTCAGACAGCCCACATGGCTGAGATTAGACCTTCGGTATGACCCTCACGGCCAGCACACCGACATGTATACCCCCAGTTTAGGAGAGCACCTCAGGTTAAAGTGAGATGAAGAAACTGATTAGGGCCTCACTTGAAATTGGCTGAGTGATTTTCTCCCCTTAACAAGCCGCCTTTGCCTATCTAAATTTAATAAAGTTGATATCATGAATTCAAGTCCATCCCTCCTCTGAGGCTGCTCTGTTATCGGAACTCATTTTGCTATTAAGCACCTGTAAATCATCTCACGCATGGCTAATTAACAATTTATATGCAACCCCAGTTTAACAATCTCCAAACTAGTACAGGTTGGCTGTTTCGGGTTCTTTTTTTTAATATTTAAACTCTACTAGTCCATGTGACAGCAAACAAAACCTGCTGTGGCAACATTTGCATTTCATAACTTTGATTTTGGGTGTCACACTGCAGCCTCTGTTGCTGCCACAAAGTGGAACTGGCACAACTCTGGAACAAAGCTAATTGGTGTTTTTGTTCTGCATGTGTCACATTTTAGCTTTATGCTAATAGCTTGTTTGTGCTTCATGCTCATTTTCTTTCAATGCACATATTGAATGTTGCTCTATAACTTCTGTCTGTGCCTGTTTGTGTGTGTGCGCACGCATGCAATTTTTGTGTTGTGAACGTTCATATTCTCTGACAAAAATAAACCACCCTTTTTAATAAACTCCCCTATTTTAATCAAAATAACAGGACCCTGTGTAGTCACAGCAACCAGGAAGCTTGTAAATGAACAACATGTGACATGATGGTGTTTTCTTCCAAAAGGTGAGCTTTTGAGACATTTGTCCCAGGGGAAATGCCAGGATTACTGCTTCCAGTGTCGCCAAATGCTAGTCCTGCCCCCCTACCTGTTAGACAGAGGCTCTTCAAGAGACCCATTATTAACTAATATCAAACCCATTGATTTCTGACCATCATCTCATGAGCCCTGGCAAGATTATCAACCTTCTTACCATTAATTAAAATCGCCTTGGTGAGAGAACAGATGGCCAGAGGCATTCATCTGCTGTAATGCTCTTACTGTCACCACACACGTCTTAATCAGGCCGTGATCTGCATTAATCACCTGACTTAGGCGGCAAACAGGTATCACTCGTGTGTTAGACGGGCTTTGTTTGTGTCCAGACCTCCGTTGACCTTCGAGTGAGTGGGGAAAAATGCTCCAGCCAGGAAGAGGTGATGTTTTTGTTACCTCAGCGGTTGAAACAAAGAGGTTGTAAGACTGAGACAGAAAGATGCGAATAATCAACTCATCCTCACCTTTGCAACAAGTCCTTTTCATAATTACACCTGAGCGTTTAATTAGGTCTGCAGTGTTTTCATCTCGATGCTCAGCTGTTGTCTGGGAACCCTTGAATAGCAAAGTGGTTAAGTGCATGAGACATTTGATAAGATTAAAGTGTAATCCTCTTAGTGGCAAACAACTCATTTGGCTAATAATTCTGCTTTACCTTCGGACTTTTCGTGGTTTCAAAATCCTGGATTTAAACACCCAGACAGCGTGGCGCCGCTGTGCCCCAGACTTTGAGTGTCTGGTAGGGGCAGAAAAGTACTTTACGCTTGATCCTTCTCTGGGGTTTCCGCCCGATTTTGTTTTAATGTTGAAGGGTCGGAAGAAAAAAGCAGAACTAATAAGCGAACCATGAGAAACAGACGCAACCTTTAGTGTTCGGCTGCATACTCAAGGTCAAATCTTGTGATTGCAGAAGCACTCACTTTTTTGAATGATTTATGTTATTTTTGACATTGACCAGGGGGAAAAAGAAACACAAAACAGTTACTCAGTAGAATAATACAAAGACATTGAATGAACTCTTTGGAGGATATGAAAAAGTTTTAACTTCATCTTCTGTTGTAAAGAAAATTAATGAAAAAATGCTAAATTGTTCCTGATTGCACATATTCAGCATTGTTCATGTTGCCGGCCTACAATCACCATTACATGAAAAAGAAAATCGATTTTCACAGCTATTCAGCATAAGCGGCCTGAGCTGGGCTCTTTTATGTGTTCAAACCTCGTGCTCTTGCAAGCAGAAAAATCAGCTTTGCGGTATGATAATAAACTTTAAACCTCCAGTGTCTGCTATGCAACGTCTGGAATACCTGATGGATCTCCCAAACCTTGAACGGGAGAAAACTGGGTGCACATTTTTCTCCAGTGAGACGCTTGGAGAAAACATGGCACCAGGATGCTTTTAAGTGTCACACACACAGAGAGAAAAGCCCCCAGACATTTCCCTGTCTGTGTGGCAGCTCATTGTGACATTTTCAACACCTTCCTGTGACTCACTTGAGGTTCAGACACATCTTCTTCAAACTTTTCGGAGGTGTTAAGAAGCCTTTGAAGCACCGTAGACAGCTTCTAATCAGCAGAGGCTAATCGCCATATGGCTGATAAAGGGCCAGAGCGACTCCATCAAGCCTGTAAGTGTTAATGGGCGGAGTTTATTTGTTTAACTTCTTTTGTTCCCTGACTAGAATGTTCAATTAAGTGCTTGTTATAATACAAATGCTGTTGGTGGTGTGGGCAGTGTTTTCTTCCTCAAACAAGAGAGTGATTTTCTATATATAATTAACATTGTGGGTGTCAAAAATGCGCTGCTGTTATGGCACTCGTCTGACTTCCTGGAGTTTCTTGACTGGAGCCCAGTGAAAGACTTCCATTAAACCAGACAAGGCAGAATTTCACCACGTACCGTATATGTCAACATCTGAAAATTATGGGTTGTGTTATAAGATGCTGGAGGAGTTCATCGGGGCCTGCAGTGCACCTTTCCTTCCAACTTTCTCCATTTCTCTGTTTTGCATTTGTTATTGATTTTCTGCCACGGTTCAGGACAAATATGCAAGCTGAATAACTAACCTGCAAAAGGGTATAAATGTATTTACATTCTATTCTTCTTACACATTTTAGAAATGCTGTGCAGTTAAGTTAAACAAAAACAAAAGAAAGGGGTTTTTTTTTGTTGCTTTTTTAATAAGCATCTCTGTTCCAGTTAACTTTAGTACTGAAATATTACCTGTTATCCATTTTCAGCTCTAGAATCTCTGACCTACCCAACTTTTGCTGTTGTTCACAGCTTCAACATGAAAAATGTAAAAGGTAAATAACTGTTAGAGCAGAAACACATTTTGATACATTTATTTAATTAGTTCGTAAAACTTTGCTTGCTTTTGAAGCATCAAATTATTTGTCATTCTAATCCCTTATTGAAATGTGTTTTGCACACATGCATATTAAGAACTTTCATTGGTTTTTAATTTACTGTTTACATTTACATTTTGATGATGTTTTGTTGGATGTAAAATACCTTTCAACCTGCGGATACACACATTCCAGAAAAACGTGCTTATTTATTTTACTTTTTTGTATGAGCTTAAGATGGGAAGGAACAACTAGTTGCCTATAGTGAAGGGATCAGCCTCCACAATCATTATCTGATCAAATGAGCCATTTGTGCACACACGCTAAGGGGAAACAGAGTTTGCAGTGGAGCCAAACGTTTCCCTGCTGGTGGTCCGTGGGCCGCTATTGGTCAGAGGGCTGGCTTATTTGCATAAACGGGGGTTTATAGTCCCACAGCAAACTCACACTTGCACACAGCTGAGATTCGACCTGCACCAGTGGTGGACTTCATGCATCATCTGTGACCATTTTCAGGCCTGATTTTTTTGCTTCTCTGGAGCCTCTCAGGATGGGAGTTTGGAACGTCGCTCTGGTTGTGTTGTGCGTGGAACTGTCTTTATTTGTCACCACTCTGTGCACAACCACCAGGTATGTCACCTATGAGGAGGACAAGCTGGGCACTGAGATTGGCAACCTGTCCAGAGATTTAAAGATCGATCCAGCTGATGACCCAGACACGTCATTCCGCCTCATGCAGGAGAACAACTCGTCTGTGATCCAGATGCGGGAGGTGGATGGACTCCTGAGCGTGGCTGACGTGATTGACCGGGAGCAGCTGTGCCCCAGGTCCCTGCGCTGCCTCATCACCTTCGACATAGTGGTGCGCGCCAAAGAAAAGTTCCAGCTGATTCACGTGGAGATCGAGGTGAAGGACATCAATGACCACCCTCCGAGGTTCCCCCACAACGAGACGCACTTGGAGATAGTGGAGAACGTCCCGCTGGGATCAAGGTTCCCCCTGGAGATTGCTCTGGATCAGGATGTAGGTGAGAACTACATCCAGAGCTACAACATCTCCCCTTCCAGCCATTTTGAGGTGGAAGTGCGCGATCAGGAGGACGGGCTGAAGTTTGCAGAGCTGGTTCTGGTGAGGGAGCTGGACAGGGAGGTGGAGGATTCCTACACGATCAAAGTCACCGCGACAGACGGGGGCGTGCACGCCAGGTCCGGGTCAATGCTGGTCAACATCAAAGTTCTGGATTCCAACGACAACAGCCCCTCGTTTGAACACAGCTCTTTGACGGTGGAGCTGGATGAGGATTCCCCGGTGGGACACAGAGTTCTGAGAGTGCATGCCTTCGACCCGGATGAAGGCGTTAACGGCGAGGTGACGTACGCGCTCGCCGCGGGCTTCTCGCCAGAAGTCGGGCGTCTTTTCCACGTTGATCCTTACACCGGAGAAGTGACCCTGAAGGGGCTGGTTGATTTTGAGAGAAGAAGATTGTACGAGCTCGTCATTAAAGCGTCTGACATGGGCGCCAACTCGGTTCCTTCTACGTGCAAAGTTCACATAGACGTGGTGGACGTGAACGACAACGCGCCTGAAATTAGCATCAAGCCCATGACCCCCGGCAGTGATGGGGTCGCCTCCATCACCGAGGCTGCGGCTGCAGACAGCTTTGTGGCTTTAATCAGCACTTCGGACAGAGACTCTGGCTCCAACGGGTACGTGCGCGTCAGCCTGCTCGGACACGAGCATTTCTCTCTCCAGCAGGCGTATGGAGACTCTTTCATGATTATAACCACAACCGCTTTAGACAGAGAAAGAATTCCTGAGTACAACCTCACCGTGGTGGCAGAAGACCTGGGAAACCCACCTTTCAAGACGGTCCGCCAGTACACGGTCCGTGTGAAAGACGAAAATGACAACCCTCCCCTCTTCAGTAAGACGCTTTATGAAGTTTCAGTCCTGGAAAATAACATTCCAGGTTCTTATGTGACGACAGTTGTTGCTCGGGATCCAGATGTGGGAGAAAACGCCAAAGTTTCCTACAAAGTCCTAGATGCTGAGGTGCCAGGAGGGTCTCCTGTGTCCACGTACGTCTCTGTGGATTCCCATTCAGGCTCTCTGTACACTCTGAGATCCTTTGACTATGAGACTCTGCAGCAGATTGACCTGGTCATCCAGGCTGAAGACAGAGGCTCCCCCTCCCTCTCCAGCACATCAACAATCAGGATTAAAGTTGTGGACCAGAATGACAACTATCCTTACTTCACCTTCCCCGTCCTTCAGAACGACTCTGCAGACGTCCCTCTGCCATTCAACGCCCCGGCTGGCTATTTGGCCCTTCGCGTCTCTGCTGAAGACGAGGATGAAGGCATGAACAAGGTGCTCTCATTCCAGATTTTCCAAGGGGACACCAACCTTTTCAGGGTGGACAAAGACTCGGGCGAGATCGTCCTCAAACAGTGGCTGTCGGCTGAGATCGGAGATGTGCTGGAAATCAAGATCTCCGTGAGCGACAACGGCAGGTCTCCGCTGTCCAGCAGCGCCACCATCCGCTTCCTGGTCTCAGACACGGAGCCCTCCGCTGACCAAGTGTTCCTCGTCCTGCCATCAAGCCACAGGGAGGGTCTCAGCTGGGACGGCTCCTTCATCGTCATCATTATTCTCAGCGGGGGCTGTGCACTGTTGCTGGTCGCCATCGTGGCCGTGGTTGTCACGTGCAAATTCGGACGCCGGGCGAGAAGGGATGGGTCAAAGAGGGACGCCTGCCGCAGCCTGTTTGACAGCAGGCCCCTGCCCATGCTCGGCTCGGCAGAATCCAACATCTACACGGGCCCGCGGGGCTTCTTCCCCGAGAGGACGCCCTCATCTCTCGATGATTCCTGCCTGTACGAGGAGAGGAGCGCTGACTCGGAGGCTAAGGTGAGTCAGCGACCTAAAACTGTGCTGCGTTTGGTGCTTTTATTCTTGCATGTATTTGATGTTCCCAATTGCCGTCTGATCTTTGTGCCAAAAAATGGAAACTAATCTCCCTGCTGTCACTGTGTTTCCTCTTAGATGTTCCTGCCCTCCAAGCATTTCCAAAGAACATCTGCATGGCAAAGTGATAAATACTGCTTGCAAGTGAGGTGAGACATCTGCGTGTGAGTGGCTTGTTTTCTCAGATGCTGCCTTCACAGTCAAAGCAGACGCAGAGAAATTAAACACGTTCTAGTTTTGGTGATGGCATTCTGGTGAAATGAGGTCACACCAGGGTGAAAACAGGCCACGTGTGTGACAACAAAAACATCAATAATGAAGTTAATGTGTCTCACTGTATCTGCTGATGATATCTACAGTGGCACTGGAAACACTGACCAGCTGAGCGTGAAGGACAGCGGCAAAGGGGACAGCGACTTCAACGACAGTGACTCCGACATCAGCGGGGATGGAGGCAAGAAGAACTTTTTGACTTTCCAACCTAGACAACGTAAGTTTCTGGCTCATCTCCCACTTTTTTGTCATCTTAGACTCATAAATGAAGCACAATTAATCTCCAAATTTTCTTTCTGATTTTTTCCACTCCAGGATCTTCCATCGGAGATAATCACGGAACCTACTGCGCAGCACCACCACCGCAGAGCTTCAGGACCGCCAGAGAGAATTCCTACACATTAGGCTTCTCCCCAGCTCCGGTTTTTGCCAGTCCCCATGGGTACGGCCACTCCTGGAAGGTTTCTGCTTACGGCACCAACTGCCCCAAATCAAGGGGTAGCACACAGAGCTTCTCCCGGACCGGGACCCTCCCGCCTTACTTCCCTCAGCAACAGCGCGGGGCTGCTGCAGCTGCTGCGGCTGCTGCAGCTACTGAGGTCCAAACCCACAACCCTAACTTTGTGACAGTGGCTACAGCTCTAGAAGTTGCCACCATTTTCTAGATGTGGCATCAAGCTAACTGGATAGTACCAAAAAATGTGTAAAATTTGTGGCTACTGTATATATTATTTAGTGTTTACAAGTTTTGTAAATTCTGTTTTTATGCATCCTGTCATCTTTAATGCAATAAATAAATTAATGAAAAAAAAAACCAACCAACATACCATTTCGTTGCCAGGTAAAGCATAAATGTGCAAACTGGAAACAGAATCGTTCTGATCGCAGGTATCAAGCTGCTCCACCACCTCCAGCACTGACTTTGAAGCCTCCAGGTTGCTCGACTGAGCTTTTGTGCGTGCAGCTTCTCGCATGCAAATGAGAGTGGAGCTGCTACTCATGTGGAAAGGAAATAGTGTGAGCCATTACTCCAACAAAAACCACCTCGAATCTACCGTACCGCTCTCTTCTACACACGTTGTACATGCATCAAGACTGCAGACGCCCAGGGCAGGTCAGTCAAAACTCCTCTGCTGCTGAGACCCAGACGCGAAGCTCAAGCGTGTGCAGCAAATATGGGATGAATTTACCGCCCTCAAAATCTATAGTTGATTTTTTTTTTGCCTTTGCTGTCGCATTAAAATGTGTCACACTGAAACACTGACAAACACTGTTCTGGTTGTTACCCTGATGAGGTTTTATAGGTGGCTTGTTGCATGCAGATCACTCAACATTTGCATTATTTGCTTACTTACGAGTCCAAAAATAGAGCCAGGATTTTATGCAAGTGAATTTAAAGAACGGCAAAGAAAGCAGAAAATCTCTAAGTGAATTATGCGAGATAAAATTAATTACAAGACACGGCCTGATCGTGGGACCTCCTCCATGGGGAGGTGCGTGTGTTTTCATAAACAGCTTAAAATTCAGCGACCTGTTTTTAACACTGTTTCCCAGCCTCAGTTTAGTTGTGCAGCAAATAAAGTAATGTATATTTTCTTAACGATGTTTAATATAGCTGCAAATCCTCATTTGCTGGTGCTGGGGTTTTGTCACAGCGTTCTGTCCTCATTAGTTTTAAGGTCACTTTAAATGAGCCAGTGACTTATGAAAGCAAACAAGACAAGAATAAAGGGCTGCATTCAAACTACATAATAGCCATCTGAGGCTATATTTTTGAAGAGGAAATAAATAGTTTCCAAATTCACTGCCAAGAGGAGCTTTCAGTGGAAGCTGATGGGAGACAAAACCTTAGGTTTCCTTTTTTTTCTGTTCGCCCTTTGGAAAAAAAAAATGAGCTGAGAGCACTGCACATTTGCATAGGCTGAGATACCTGCTGTCTGATAGCTGTGATAAAAGCTGGAATTGAGTGATGCTGATTTTTTTTTTTTCCATAACCATAAAGGCTCCTTGTTAGCAAAGGCCAGGCCTCAAAATTACATTTCATATTTCAGGGTACCACCGCATTTATTTAATACTCCCAGGCTGCAAAGTTGCCACATTTTGGATATTGCAAAGGTATTAATTTTTTTTTTTTTTTTAAGGCAAAAGTCCACAGGGGCCAAATGGCAAGCAATAAGAAAGGTCATATTTGTACCCCGAGTGATGTGCACTGGTTTGACAGATAGCCAATTTTGCAGAGAGGGAAAATGCATTTATCGGTCAATAAAGTATGATTCCCTTTGCTATTGCTTTATATGCCCCTTATAGGTCAAACAGTTGTGCACTGACCTGGCAATTTGTGCCATGAGGTATCTTCATCTGCACTCTGTCATGCAAAACAAAAGTGTCAACAGAACATCCTTCCATGGCCATTGAAAAAAGATGCTGTTGTTCATTCACATTTGAACGGATGGAACAATAATGTCCTTCAGCAGCTCTCTCAGCGCATCACCAGTCTCCCCAGGTAACAGAAAATGAGCATTTTGGAGGCGGTTTGCAGCTCATCAGCAGTCCACTGTCAGATCTCCACGCATTATTTTTAGCCTCTGCACCTGTTAGCGTTAGGTTTATTCCTGAGAAATGACTCGCTTTCTGGCTGTGATTATGCAGTTCTATGGCCTCTTAGCACCTCATTTACTACACAAGTGTGCAGAGAACCTAGCATATAAAGATGCACCCATTCCTGACTCACCGCCGCTTCAGGCCTGTCCTAGTGTAACATTTTGCAGCGCTCGCCGCTCATCTTCATGTTTGTCTCGACTGCCACGAGTGGATATTGACTTTTGGGGACGCAACGAATTGTGGAGGCTGCCGTGTGAAAAGAAATAACATTGTTTTTTACCCACTTGACAGTATGTCTGGAAGGTGCCGCTTTACCAGTATTTGTTTGCCTTGTCTCATCTGTTTCATTTACAATAGGTTATATCAAACCAGATTTGGTCTCCCATCAATACCCTCTGCTTGAGGACGCTTATAATACCAGACTCCCGCAAAATCAACAGTTTCTATTGAATTTTTATAACTGCCACTGCTCGGTAATTAAAGACTAAACACAGAAAATGCTGTCAATAGAGCTTATTCACTTTGGCAACTTCAATTCTCAATCTAATTTATTGTCATCATAGCATGGTTATGAATTCTTTTTGACGGCAAAATAAATCCACTTTAAAAAATCATTCAATGGATGGATGGATGGATGGATGGATAGATAGATAGATAGATAGATAGATAGATAGATAGATAGATAGATAGATAGATAGATAGATAGATAGATAGATAGATAGATAGATAGATAGATAGATAGACAGATAGATAGATAGATAGGTTTAATTGTTCTCCAAGAGAAATTCACTGCCATGCACATTAAAAAAGGAAGGTGCTAGATTTTAGTTGTGATTCTCACCCTTTTTGAGCAGATTTGGTGAGAAGATTGATTCCCCTCTATTGTCTCCTCAGTTCCTATGAAAGCGGCTGCCAGCAGATGGTTAGCTTAGCTTTGCATAATGACTGCAAAAGCAGTTGGATACAGCTAACTGGTTCTCCAGGAAAACAGAACTGAAAATGTCAGATAGGACATTTTCTTTAACATCTTATTTTCTGTATGACATAAACAAACACGATATAATATGTATACTGTGGATGGGCTCAGAGCTCACTGTTTCCCCACGGTTCCAGATTTAAATTTCTGAAACCACCTGCTGGCTACAGCTTGACAGAAGGACAGACATGAGAGCCGGTTTGATCTTATCATTTAACTCTTGGCAAGACAGCAAACAAGACCAATTCCCCAAGTGCTGATCTGTTCTTTTACCCTTAAATTCACCTTTCTCTCACACCACTTGGGAGAAATTCTCTCTATATTCTAATGAGATCTCAAAGCAAACAAACATAAGCATAAAAATGTATTTGTCCTGCAGATATAACAACCTCTTGGTTTTTTTTTATCCATTCCTGTTGGCGTGAACCCACATGTATGGTACCTTAAACGCAGTTGTCACTCTTTTCTTTATCCCCTGGGACGGGTACTGTAATTGCATTGCATGAACGTGGTTTTCTCTTCATAAACTCAACAGCCGGATGATTAAAAAGACAGACACACAGCCTATCACGATCGAAAAAAAATTCGGTTTAAATAAGAGATTGGCAGATATTTCAGCTGCCGCTTCTGTCATTACTACTTTTCTCGTCGTTATTGCGCTCTATTTTCATCTGAATGGAGTGCAGTAGCAGCCGTTGACTGCTGATGAGGACTTAATTCCCCAAGTGACAGAAAGCTGTTTGGCTCCTGCCAACAGTATAGAAAATGCATGAGGGAGGCAGCATCACCTGTGCATTCCAAACCTTGTGGAGAATGGAGATTTATTAAAATAAAGTTAATAATAATTATTATTATTATAATATTATTAATAATAATAATAGCACCCAATGGCTGACCGCTCCAAACAATAAACAGATATCTGCGCTGCCTTATTTAAGTTTCTGTACCACTAGGGGGAAACATTATGCTACTGTATGTGTATTCATGGTGAGGGGACTTATATAGACAGAAGAAAAAAAAAAAAAGATTTCCCATAATCACTTTAGGTTCAATGTACCTCAGCTGTCACTGCGGCATCAGAAACTAAAATGTTTTTTCTGCTTAGCATAATGGATAAAATCTTCCTGGAAATCTCTTCTCCAGTTTTGGGTGGCAACATGTAG
>CAAE01014781.1:2018321-2064490 GCA_000180735.1 Tetraodon nigroviridis
CATCTGTTTGCATTAGGACTGTCACCACAACGGCATGTTATCGCTTCAAAACCAAGGAAAATAAAGTGTGATTTCATTTCTGAAACAAAGGAAGAAAATTGTCTTTTCTACAAAATATACAAAAGGAGGCTGACATAATGCACAAAATGCTTTAATGCATCTTTGCCAAAATCGTTTCTTGTCATAATATGGTGGCTACATGGAAAAAAAAGGATAAATCTCAGGATTCAGTCTCCTATTGTGCAGCTCTCTGAGCTTATTTGGTGTCAGGGTTAGAGTTGATTTTGGGGAGCACGATGCTGTGGACCCAGCATCATGCTTTCATTACGCTGACATTAATACATGGTCACAGTCATGCACAATGCCATGGTGTTTGGCTTTGTTTTCAGCACCAAATAATACAGCTGAGGACACTTCAGCCATAGAATAATCAGGGAACCTCTTCAATCAAAAAAAAAAAAAGAAAAAAAATGTTGTCGAGAATAAAAGGTTGCATGTTTTCTCCACGTCAAGTGACATAAATAATCACCCCTCCATTTGAAATCGTTCCTCTGGGAGTGTTCATGTAGTGCCACTGATGTGATGCTTCAACTATATTTAAAGTAGCAATTTACAAGATTTGCAGTCTTATACCTGGATTCTTAAATACTGATGCATCGAGCTGGCAGGCGGGAGAAAAACTATACTGGCTGCATTTATTAGCCTGACAAAGGGACTGAATATGCTTTTAAAGTAATTGTTTCACATGATCATGTCAATGAATTTCCACTTTTTATTCCCCTTTTTGCTAACTACCATTTGTGGAAAACAAGGACGAGTAACGCAAAATAGCCCGTAAAAAGGAGTGAGCTTCAAAACTGGGGTCACAGAGAACACAAGAGTTCTTGAAAGCCATTAGGAGGATTACTAAAGAGCAGACTGCTCCCAATGAGATTTTCACCTTATAGTTCACTTTTAGACGTCAGGGTGGTGCCCTTGCTGAGAAGCCCCGCAGTCCCTGCCTTCATCTGTATCGCTGGCAACAACATTCAGACATTTCTGGCAGAATTTCCTGTTTGTCTTTTCTTTTATTTCCACTTAAACTGCTGGTGCAAAATGTAAATAAGAAGCAACTTACTTCCTCTGCACCAGATGATAGAAACGCCTACGCAGTTGTGGGAAGCAGCGAGACAGAACGGACTGACAAACTCATTTGCTATATTGAGCAACAAATGACAGAATACGTCAGTTGATTGCATTTCTTTATTCCTCCTGTGATGTCTGGTTGGAGGTTTCTAGACCCAAAACAATTTCATGACTGTTAATAACCATTTTTGCGTTTAAAAACCCTCGTAGCTGCTGCAACAGACTGCTGGTTTCTTTTTTTCCCTACATAAATCTGCCGTGCACCGTTGGAAGATTTTAACAGTAGGCCTGTTTTCTGGCACTGTGCTCATCATTCAAAATGTCATACGTTTTCTTTGAGATTGTTTGCTCTTTCCCCAGCAGGGTCCAATAACAAATGTTTAACTGTTTTTTTTTTTGCAGAGCAAGACAAATCAGCCCACTGCACCGACGAATGTCGCGCACTGGGACATTCTGACAGATGCTGGATGCCAAAGTTACGGGTAGGAAGCCAAGCAGACAGCGCCGATAATCGCACCAACCTTTTCATCCCTGTGGGAATGGATGCCATGGTTGAGACAGAGATTTATGGCACCATCAGCTGCAGCAGCAGAAAAACCCTCAGCACGTTTGGAAAGGAACAGCGGGACAGTACAATCCTCGTGGCCAATGTCAAACCCTACTTAAAGTCGCAGCACGCTCTGAGCCCGCCGCAACAGGAGAGTCCATCTGCGTCTGGCAGCCCCACCAAGAGTAGTTTGCCCCTGAACTTGGCCAAGCAAGAGTCCACAGGCGAGAAGGAGGGCGGGTCAGACATCAGTGCCTACGGACCTCCAGACGGCCAGTGCTCCCCCCTGCACACTGAGCTGGAAGAGCCCTCCTACCTGACCTGTGAGCTCAGACCCAAGTCCCTATCGAGCAGCCTCATCCACAGCTCCGTCATCAGCCAGGAATGCGGGGGGTCAGACTTCGCTCACGACCCCAAAGACTCTGCCACCTGATGGGTCAAGCGATCGCCCATCTTGGTTATCATGATAAAGATGATGGTGGTATAAATTACAGATGAATAATTTTGGCCCACACAGGTGTCCAGACATGTATGACCAAAAAAAAAAAAAAAAAAAAAAAGAGAGAGAACATCTGATTTGTGTGTTTTTTTTGGTTTTTTTTTTGAGTTTGTGACTCGTTGTGTTTCAGTGAAATATGTGTCCTTGACTGCCGTGAAAGGGTTTTTTCAATGGGGAGGGGGCCAGTGCTTACCTGACTTCAAGTGTTTCCATGGTGTAATGTACCTGTCAGTTTAGATGTCTGTATTTTACACATTTCACACTCCAATTTCATGAGGCCGTCGAGCAAACCGCTAACTGTTGAGCTAATGAGTCCTGTCTGCTTTCGTACTGTGAAGCTTTCTGTCCCCATTCAGTGTATAAGGAACATGTCTTTGGATATTACACGCAACTGAAATACATATCAGTGACGTTAAATACAAAAGTGAAGTGTCTTATGAACTGTTAATGGTGGTGCAACAGGGAACATCCCTTTTCATAAAACCATTCAAGGTTCCTGGAGGAAAAAAAAAAAATTACAGGCAAATTTTTTTTAAAGAATGTATTTGTAATTTTATTGTCGTCCTCTGCAGTTTATGTGAAAATAAGCTGAGCTTACAATGTGAATGTGGGCTACTGTACTCGTTGTGTTTTATTAAATTTGTACACACTGTGCGTGGAAGGGAATGCTTTTTTTCTTTATGTTTGGCGGAAGAGGAGAAGTGCATGCGCTACATTTGCCGTATATTTCTAAAACAGGCATTTTATGATGCCCAAAAAAGCAGTTCAACAAGCAGCCTTAGTCGGGAGCGAGTGGAAGTCGTAGAGTTGATCTCTTAGTCCTGATGCAGATGAGCTAAAACACTGCGTGTAGAACTAATGTTTGATTCTTTCTTTGCGGTCGGAAACTCCTTGGAGTGTTGAAGTTGAACATTATTTTCCTTTAACAGAGGGTTCCAACTTAGTTTAACTACCAACTGCTTTGTAGACAGACAGTCTGATTCCATAAACTTTTTGCACCAATCGAGCTAGAACTGTAGTTCAATTTAGACGTGCTTGGAAACGCACTTATCAAGTAGTGAATAAGCAAAATGTCAAGATGCTTCGAACGAAAGATCAGTTAATAATTTACTGTGTCCTTTATATTTTAAAAACTCCATTAAAAGCAGGCTGTCTGTATTTGTGCACCATATGGATGACAAGTTGACTCTTTGGCTCAATCCATTATCAAAGAGCTCGTCATCAAGTGAGGATGGTAACCCCCCTCATGCCTTTGTACTCTGGTTCAAAAGACTCCAGAGCTGCCGTCAGTTAATGTCTACTTGTAATTAGCCCTATATTTACTTAGAAATGCAACTGTCTTGTTATGAGACAGGATCGGAACAAAAATGAAAGCATTAGGCTTAGCTGCAACTGTCAGTTACGAGCGGAGACGCTTTGCAGTGAATACTTTGATTGGATAAAATTAAATTTTAATGATCCCTGTGGGGAAAGTGGGTCATTGCAGCAGCAATGGATTAAACAAATGATGCATTAAATGTTATCACAAGTAGATTAAAGAAAAGAGAATTATACAACATCCGAATGCCGCATCTTCCCTGAAGAGAATTCAAGATTGGCAGTTTATGCATTTGGCGTCGTTGTGTTTGTATTTACCGTTGAGCCATCGAGTCGGAACACTTACAGCCCGATTTTAGCTGGAGCGCTGAACATGCAGAGAGACAACTGTTGCCGTGACCTGTGTAATTTTACTTCAGGGCCTTTGAGCAAAGCCAGACCTCAGCATCCACTTGATATTTATAGGAGATGTAAATCTACAGTCTAAAGAGGGATGCATATTTACTGACATAGATCGCTAACCTTGGCAATCCTGGAAACGCATAAATGTTTCTGCTTTTCATCTTTCAAACAATGCTAGCAGAAGCCGACAGATTCCCACCCACTTTATTCTTCTTCTTCCTTAGTTGAGTTTAGTTTCTCCACGAGGACGCTGACTTTTGTAGCCTTCCTCTGTGAGAGGTTGGAAACTGCCGTGTTTTTTATGAGCTCGGGATAACAGAATCCTGTCATCTACTGAGAGACGACTATAAGTACGACTTGGTTTCTCCTCAGGGAAAACACATTAATTTGGATTTTGATTTGCATTTGTTTTGGTGCTGGTATTGACACAATTCCAGACCTAGATGTCTCTCCTCAGCAGGCAGCCTCTGATGAGCTCATCTGCATAAGTTGAAATGCTCTTTGACAGGGAGATTGCGTGGGTCACAGCAACTCATCCTGCTGAAACAGACAGAAACATCACATCATTTTATGTGTATCAGTCCCCTGGTTTCAGAACAGGGGGAATGAAGACAGGTGTGCGGAATGTCAAGTAGAAGAAGGGCTCAACCGTTTGCTCCCACACTGATTCTTCCCAGACGTAGACGCTAGATCCTTGTTTAGCACCGCGCCGGATATAAATCTGGTTAAACTTCCACTTTGGCTATGGCAGTGCTAACAATATATTTAGGGAAATATCTTAATTAAACAGCAAGCCAAAGAATGGCTGCTGATAAAAAGGTGCCAGGTTGTTGAGTGGAGCTGAATGCAGATGAAGCAGCAACGGCAGCAGCAGCAGCAGCACATGCCGGCGGACGAATTGTCTCAGCGAATGATTGCAACCACAGAGAAAAAGGAATTACAGACAATGAAAGTGATCTGTGTAATACCTCTATTCTTCTACATTTTGCATACACAAATGATCTATTCAGATGAAAATGGAATGAGCAGTGTACCATTCATTTGTGAAAAATTGACATGCTCACCCTGAGTACTTAAGCTTTTAATTCAATAATTCGGTAGCACGGCCGATTAAGAGCTTGTCTTCCACCTCCAACAAACGCTATGGGAGATGGTTCCACACGGGTCAGACCCGTAAAACGGCAGCAAAGAAAACACACAAACAACACTGAGGGTAGCATTCATTTTAGCTGAGAGGTGTCACTGAACGCAGCGTGCAGCCCTTTAGGGTAGAAATATTAAAATGCCTCTTCTGCCGCCATTTGCATATTTGTTTAAACATAAAACAAACTAGCACAAAACAGCTCGTACTGTACCCAATTAGGTAATGTAAATGTGACAGCCCTGAATTTAATTTGTTAAAGAGGTGCTATGTTTAGAGTTTTTAAATTATTAGGTATGTGCAGTAAATCTTAATAGCTTGAACGTGCCACAGGCCACACATATGTGCTGCACAACGTGACATCGTCGTGTTCCAGGGCTTTGAAAAATGTCCTGTTTTTGTTTGCAAAGGAAATTTAAAAAAAATCCTTTGAGCTCAGGTTAGCAAGCATGCCTTTGGAAAAACAACTAAATTCTTATCATTAATATGCACAAAACAGGTACAAATGACCCAAAATTTTGACAGAATGACAGAGTTTTTCCATTAGCACTGTCAGGGTTTGATGCTTGTTCTCAAATTATAAATAAAAGACCTAAACGTTTGCGTCTTATTATCTGTGGTGCTCGGATCAGATTTTATGACTAGTTGATGCAAAAATAAGCCAAAGAATTCCAAAAGCTTTGTATCTTTTTCCTGCCGCTGTATAGAATAGAAACTTTATTCATCCCACGGCGGGGAAAAAAAATCTGGATAAGTTTCACATCATCTTATGCACCATTCAGGAGGAGCCTGTGAAAAAAATGCTGTTGTTATTCAATCATTATCTCAGCGGCTCTTACTGCATCTTACCGTCGTAGCTACCCTTGGAACGCTGGAAATAAAAAGCACCAAAAAAAGAAAAAAAAAAAAAAAATCAGATGACTGGACACATAACAAAACTTCAGAAAAACAGACTGAAAGCGGTTAACCAAACTGATCAATGCATTGTTCCGTTTAGACGGGCGCCTCTATAAATAAATGCCTGCTTTTACTATTCGCTAATGTTTTCCATCATTTGGATACATAGTGACACAGTGAGACACCCATGGAAAGAAGGACCATAACTGTTTGTTCTGTGGTGACTGTAGACAGGCTGGTTTTAGCAGAAACATCCCCATACACGCTGTTTTGCTCCAGTTCAAACAGGAGTTTGACACCACTGAGTGCGTTCAGTGTTTACTGAGACCCACAGGGATGAACGCGCCTGTCACTGACCCCATCTGACAGCAGCGTTCCCGACTACACACTCTTTTCATACGGCACTCTTGTTAAATGTGTTACTTATGGTGGTTCCTCTGGGAGACCTTCAAATGCACGCCGATCTGTCACTCACAATTCATGTGACAGAAGCACGAGGGAGCGATTCGGCAGGACTTCACACAGGTTTATGCTGGGCTGCGCGTTACTGGGTCATGACACACTTTCCTCACTTTAACTTGGGTGGAAAGAGTCCCCGATGCCTTTTTTTTTTTTTTTTTAAATAAACTGGGCCAGGATCTACATAAAGAAGTGGAAGATTTGCTCTGTCATCTACTCCAGTGTCACCGGCCTTCCCCCTCTAAGTGCTTTGTCCACTGTCACAAGTAAGACAGAGAACAATAAAACTGACTTCAGAAAAGACCACAACAGACTCCCAACAGTCGGAACATGAGCAGCTTTTAAGATCATTGCGGAGTCTATTGAATCAATGTGCACTGTTTGGTGTCGTGTAGATCATAAATTATTGAAAATGGTCAATTCGGACTGGGATTAGACAGTGGAAACCCTTGCCCTTTTCACACACATCAGGCCTCCATTTGGTCTGACTCTGTGAATGAGAGGGCGGAGGTAAGGATGGAAGGGAGATTCAAATGGAAATTTTTTTTATAGCTTTTACTGCTGTCAAAGAGTTGAATTCGTAGCATTTACTCTGCTCCACAAGATTATGCCACCAAATTGAGGGTGGTGTTTCTGCGAGTAAGCTTGTCCTTTTAAAAAGGTCTCATTAGCTTGGATGACAAATTAGCGCATTTACACATTAAATTGCCACAATGAAGAGCCTTATTTACTGTAGGTCATCCACACAGAACCTGGCAGAACCGTAACTGTGCTGCACCGTGATGTTTAACGTGTGTGTTGAACAATGTAGCTGCAGAAAGAACATGTTAATACCTTTCCAGGAGCGTATAATTTAGCTTCCCTGCTGTGGTGATCCCACCCTCAGCTCAATTCCGGTGTGCTTGCTGATGCCTATCTTTGTGTTTAAAACTAAAACACACTGTGGACACAATTTTTTTATGCTGCCCAGCTGCTTTCGTTTGTGCTGCTTACAGCAGAGTTTAATGTGATCACATAATTAGACAACATCTAATTGGCTAAAATGCAATTAATACTAGCCCTTTGATCTAATCTTGTGTCAGTTCAGTGCACTTTAGCCTCAGTGATGTGTGACAGCATCAGCACCCCGACCTCGGTCCATTTAATATTTAGCACCATGCACTTTAACTCATCAGGACGAAGAGGTTATTGTTTAAAATGAAACTCAATCTTTGGAGTTTTCCAAAAGCTGCAACCTTATTTGGAGTTTCTTTTGTTTTGGTTTTGTTTTTTTGGTTTTTGGGGGGGCTTTTTTGTTTTTGTTTTTTCCGAATGGTTAATTTTTCAAATGTCTTCCTCTTCCTTCTCGGTGCACCATCTGAACTGATGTGCTTGTCTGACATTTTAGTTGACCTTTTGCGCTCCAAGCCCACGCTCAGGTCAGGTGGTTGCAGGAAAAGGCTCAGTGTAGTCGTGCTGGTTCGAGGACGTTAGCTGGATCTGTTCACACACACATACATACACACACACATAGATTTGGAGTAAATGCACAGAGGGAGACTGTTCAGAGCCTCCAGATTAGCAACTAACTCTATGGTAATGCAGGGTAAAGAGGGCTGTCCATGAACCCGACTGTGGTTACTGGCTGATTCCTTCCTGGTAGGTGAAGGTTTCAATCCATTTTAATGAATTTTCTGAAATCAACTTGCACAGTTCGGCAAAAAAATAGAAATGTATTCAGAATCAATAGAACAGCCTCGTGAATCCGCAGAGCTGTGTCGAGTGCAGGCACACAAAAACATGTGGGTGAAGAGACGCTGTCCTGTTTTGAAAAGTTGGACTCTGTTTCACCGGCATCATTGCCCTGTTGTACACCGTGTCCACCCAGGATTTATTCATCTTGAGCTGATTAAATGCACACCCAAGGAGTGCGTGGGTGCAGCGTGAAGAGCTCTTATCTGACACCTCCCCCACTATCCTGCTGGGAGGTTTTTTCTTTGCACCTGCCTGGTTCAGTCAATTTACACCTTTATGATTATTAGTGCAGAGAGTGTGGCGACTTCACATCATTCCCAGCCATGGTCCATTCAGCAGAGCTTTGGTGCATGAGAAATCACTGAAGAGCTTTTTAAAACCGGAGTGAAAGGACACTCACTCACTAAATGCAGAAAAAAGAAACAGATAAAAATGAACTTAAATAAAAGACCTGCTTCAAATCTATTTTCACATTTTTGATTATTTTGCTGTTATAGTTGCGTCACTGTTTCGGGTGTATGAAATCAACATTCTTTTAAGTGTAGCTTTTCATTAAACATTCTTGTTTAACTCAGGTCTATGTTCATCCATCAGAACAGACCTGAAATCTGCAAATTGAGATGAGAAGCAAAGGGTCGTCTAGTTGCTTTCAGCAGTGCAGTCTGCTCTTCCCTAGACCTTAATGGATTAGTTAAATAAAAAAGAAAAGTGGTAGTGGAACTCTAATTATTTTTGATTAGCATATTTTGTGCATTTTGATATTTGCGGACAAGTGTTTGCTGAACATGGTTTTATCAACAGACTACAGAGCTCATTTAATAAAACGCGGAGAAATTTCTGGTTCATCAATTGGCTATGAATCTCCAAGGTAATGCAGGATAATAGACTTTCGCCAGATTCACCGTCTGCCGTACCTGGAAGAGTGGAAAATTCCAGGTTTATCTTCCAAGGAGATGTTAGTTTACTACTGTCTTTGCAAAATAAAAAAAAGAAAAACAGGCATGAAATCAGCTGTTTTGCCTGCTTGTTCAGCAAAACACTGGCCAATGGAGAAACATCACAGCAGGCCTCACATCTGTAAGGCGTCACACGTTCACCCCATATGCAGATTATGTGACCGACCTGGATGGGTGACTCGGCTCCCATGAGGCGAAGGCAATCGGATCGAGCGTCCGCCTCATTATCGCGGTGACGGCTGGAACTGCGTGTTTGGCCCCGGGTGTCACGCTTGAAGCATTTGCCCGTCTTTTCCGTTCCCGGCAGCAGCTGCTTGATGTCTCGCTGTCGCATTAATCGACAGCAGCGCAGTTAAGAGGCCAATAGACTTGATGCTGATTCCTGTTGTTGCTTCACGAGCACGACACGTTTATAGATGTGTAACAGGCTTATAACGTGAGCCCAGCTCAGGTGCATTTCTGCCCTGAATGGTTCAATGCCCTTTTAAGAGGGAACATAAACCCTGCTCATTCTGGCAGTGGCAGAAATAAACGTAAATAGTGTGACCTAAACACCAGGATAAAAATATGCTTTGTTTAAAGAAGTGCGTGACAAGGTGCCATGGCACTTGAGTGGATTAGTGCAACCTCCTGGGAAATCATCCATTTTCAGCGCTTGCATGGGTCTGAACCTAATTGCGTGCAATGGTATTATATCTGTCGTCTCAATCCTGCTCATTGTCACCGTAGCTTCTGCAAACCACAGTCATTTCCGTAGGCGCCGGAACAACTTTAGCAGCCCCTTAAACCATCATTTGTCCCCGTTTATAGATTTCACAGCTATCACGTTCCTACCAGTTGTTTACTGCACACCACTGACAGGTGCGTCAGACTTGCTTCACATTTCCGCCTTTTTTTAACTGAAAACCAATCAAGCGCTATCAGTTTGTCGCGGTGTTATGACCCTTGCTTATAGAACAGAATGAATAGTTGGCATTCGAAACCTGAAATATCAGTCTGCACCTGTGCACCTTACCTAATTAAGGATTTAATTGTTAATTTGAATCTTAGTGCTCTGGTTAGGTGAAGGTACTGTCACCTGGGAAACGTGCAATAAAACACGTTTTCATCAATGACCCCACTCTGTTCTAATAGCATTCACACAGAGATATGCAAAACATTTTATTTTATCTCTGCAGGAGGCAAGTAAATATTAAAGAAAGTGTTTAAAACAGTGGGATCCTAAGGGTCCGGAATGTTTGTGTGGCAATGTGTTGACCTTTGGCTGCAACAGCTTCTTCTGAGATTTGTCACTGTACAGCAGCGTTCTTCAGGTGAGTCCAGCAAACACTGACACCGGGCTCCCAGACTTTTTGAAGCAGCTGGGCTCAGCCGTACAGAATTCCCATTTCAGACACAAGTGTGGAAGCAACTGTGGGTTCTGTGTTTGGCTCTGATGCAACGCCTCCTGTCCAATTTCACTTCACGCTGTAATATTTGTTCTGAGCCTCGTAACCCTGGACGATGGCTTCGTCCGCAAGGTCACGTATTGTGTGAGATCCAAATGGCATCTGGGGAAGGCCTTGCCCACAGCATGAGCGTGTTTCTTCACCAAACCCTTGGCGGAGTTTCACACAATTTGCGAAGGCAAATGTGCCGCTTGCTTTTTCCAAAAGCTCGGCATGTGTGGATGCAAATAGCAGCCAGAGAGTAAGTTGTGCTCTGCTCTCAGATGAGGTGTGGGAGCATTTACATTCCCTTGATCTCTTATTTTTTTCCTCCCTTAAGGGAGGGATATGAAATATAACCACCCACCGTGACGTTTAAATCCCAGCCTGGCATCTGCGTGAACCCTCCTATTGATCGAAACAAATGAATCCCGTGCTTGATGATTAAAACCACATCAAGTAACGGAAAGTTTAAGCCCATAACAGGTTATTCAGGTGAAAGCGGGTCTGAGAAGTCCAGCTAGGACCGCCGGGTGGCAGATATGTACTGACGGAAAAAAACTGACCGCCACGGACAAATTGAATGTTTATGAGGTGTTTCCTCTGGGAATTCAATTCTTGCAGCAGAGGGTGGGGCGATTGCCTGGCTTTTCGTCATCTTTTTTTGCTGGTCCATTTTAAAGACTCTTCTATCATATGTGATTCTTTTCCTCCATCACATCGGGCAAGTACAGACCAACCGTCAATACGCTTAAACAGCGTCTTCTGTGCGAATTGGTGTTTGCTTTTATTCCCAGCCTCCTCTTCTCTCTGACCTTGACAGGAAGTGCATCATTGTGAAGAAAGTGGGGAGGGGGGAGAGAAAAGGAAGGGAAGCTCTGAGGTGGGGGAAATTGTCTGGCTTCAATGAAATGAGGGTGATTGGAAGTGACACCTGAAGTGAGCGCTTGTCTTTTTTTTTATTTTTTTTTTTTTGCTGGAGAGACGATGTATTCGGACATTGAGAGCTCCTTTCTTTCAGGGCGGCGCTGTTCCCCCCCCCCCCCAGTGCTGAACGGAATGAAAGGACACAACAGAGAAGCTCACAGCAGAGGAGCTTCACCACCGACTTTTTGCATCTGACAGCCACTTTAATAACTCTATCTGGAGGCTCTTGTGCTGACACCTCAACCCTGCTTCCAAGCTGGTCTTTGTTCTACTGGGCTCAAGTCCACACTACATTTCCTCTGAGTGTGCTTTACAGCCTTTCTGAATAGCTGTAATGTAATAAGTGCATTTAAATAATAGAATTCAGTCTGGTACTTGGACACTGAGGCTTGATCACCTCCCATTTCCAGCTGAAAAATGAATCCAATTAGAAATTATTTTGCCAATGTTTAACCGCCGCTTCTCTCATGAGGCTTTTATAAGGCTTCCCGAGCTCGTGGCTGTCCTCGTCCCCATAATCGACAGCACAAAAGCTAATTGTTTATTTCAAGATTCAAATAATAGTTCCACTGTTCTGGTTTTGCACTGAAACAGACAGCAGGATTACTATGGAGAGTAGAGACAGATTCTGTGTACTTAAATGTTCAGGTTTCTCTCATGAACTCCAAATCCAGACAATCTCCTGCTCTGCTTTGCGATGCTTCGCGCACATGTTTGCTGTTCCAGCCCCTTGTGTGGAGGAAGAAAAACAGGAAGGGAAAACAGAGCATAAATTATCCGATGCTTGAACTTATGAATATTTATCTGTTAATGCTTCACGTTGGACGTCCAGGCCATGGATAACACAGACGGAGTGTCCCGGGAGAGTACCTTATCTTCGAGGGGATTTATATGACCATGAAATGATATTACGACAAGATGGTTTCGGGGAAATAGATCCATTTGTCTTCGGATTGACGGTGCTGAGGCGGTGTATGATCACAGCCATCATATGTGTCAAAACCCGATTTGTCAGCAGTTAAAGGGACAACATATCCGTCAACATTTGTTTCCTACAACTTTATTTGTCGCAAGAATCATGCACAAATGTGTGCGTGGATTTGCTGCATTAGACTGACTGACATTAGAAATACTTCTTCAGAGAGCAATGCGTGGCTTTCTACTCAGAAAGGCTCGGCAACAAGCACGCACAGTAAGCGTGTGACCTTGGCATGTCAGAACAACCTCTGCTGACGAACCCAATGTGACATGCTGAGTGTCTGGGATTACTGGCAGAATGGGGAGTTCAATCATCACATCATTAATGGGTTTGGAGTGCAGCCAGTCATTCATGACATTGTGCTTTATAGCTCTGGATCTACGCACCGCAATGAGAAGGTTGTAGATATTTTGTAGGCAGCTATTTCTTCAACAAAAGTTGATTAATGGCTCTACCCCAGCAAAGCAATTTAGGTAATCCAAGAGAATAATCTCGGTGTCTGGAAAACCTTTAACTGCAGGACGGTCAGGGTTGCACCGTTCCCTCCTGCTCAATTAGGATCCTAATTATTATTTATAGTTTTTCATCAACAAAGTCCCTTGCAGTCGATGTTTTTTCCCTTGTGTGTGTATGTTTGACACAACTATGATGATGTGTACAGTCTCTAGACAGACAAACAATACGACATTTAGTTAATTCTATTAAGTTTTTGCTCCGTTAAAGTTCTCAGTGGTTGTTCTCCACCACATGTGGTTTTATGTGCCAGTTTTCACAGACATTTGTGGTAAAATATCTATGAAATCAAGGTAGTTCATCCTGTGGATTTTTCCTTTTAATTACGAAGTGTATTCAACCCAAGTGTGTGTTAGTGCAGCAGCCGTAATAGCCACACACAATAGATAAACAATAAATCTAGCAAGGCTACTTTGCATGATGATATTTATTCAGTTCTTGTGCCCTATACAGCAAAGGCAATTTACCATCATATTGATTACAGGCTCTTTTTTATTAGTCAACAAAATCCGCTTCTATCAGCTTAGATTTCTTTCCCTTTTTTTAAGCTCCATTGTTGGCTGCTGCTTTTAGCGCTCAGGTTATTGTTTTCCATTTCAATTCTTTTTGAACTCCTTGCCTCTCATCCCTCTCTAGGCTCTTGTAATATTTTTTTTTATTTTAAACCTCCTCCTTTCGCTAAAAAGGAAAAAAGTCATTTCTCAGTAAATAAAAAGGACTGCTTCCCTTCAAAGCCTGTCGAGTGCTCGTCTTGACTCCCGTTGACCGGGCTTTACCTGAGAGACTCAGGCCGAGCGTTAGCGTCAATTAAACCCACGGCACCAGCTTGTCATCCTCCACGTTCTCTGACGTGTGAGCGATAACACGGTGCCTTACCTTCAAGTCTCATCTGCAGCACATTAAGTGGCACTAGACTCCAGCTTTTCCTGACATTTTGTACCAATCGATTGCAATTTAATCAGCGCCAGAATGTTGCTATCTGCCACATTAGCAGCAGATGTTTTGTTTTTTTACATGACTCTGACACGGTTCAACGGGGTAAATGGCCCCTGTGTCGCTGTTGTAGTTGTTTTTTTCTTTTTTCTTTTTTTTTCTTTTTTATTAAACCCATTTCTAAAACCACAACAAAAGAAAAGAAGCAAAAATTGCAGCATCAGAGTTGATGGTAATCACAGATCGGCTGTTCTTGTGAAAGCATATTTCCATTCAGTTCACTATTTGTTGTCTGTTTGGAGCACTCATGACTCCCCCCTCCCTTTTTTTCACTCCCACTGTCTTACTGCCTCTCTCCTTCTTGTTCCCGCTGGTGCTAAGTGCAGTAATTATCCCGTTGTTCTTTGAAGTTTCCATAAATTCCAGCCCCCTAGAAACAGTCCCCAAACATATGAGTACATGGTCTTTTTAAGTGCCGGGTCCGATGAGGTAGCCCTTAGCTGGTGTTTCTCTCTTTGAAATTCTAACAGGTCAAAAGAGCATTGTTTTTAAGAGGATAAAGCCCGCAGTGTGTCTTGTCCAGGAGCATAAACGGTGCACAAACCTTTTGTTTGAGCAACGGTGGACTCCGGCAAAAAAAAAAATTCTATAATCTCTTTTAAATGATTATCTATGAACTGGCATTATGTGACATCATCAACAATCGCCTTTTTATTCAGAGGCTACGCAAACACAATGTGATGCCTTCAGGTAACCATTAAGCTTAAAGCCTGTAGAGCTGAGAACAGAGCAGAAGCTGCAGCGTCTGTTTCTAATGACTTAATTGGTGGTAATGTGTTAAAATGAAAACTTGCCTCTATTTTAGGAAGACCTTGAGTTTTATGTTGAGGATTTGCACGTGTGCAAGGCCGCACAGAAACACGTTATTATCTCCTCATCTCCTGAATTTATAATTTAGTGTGCAGGGCAGGGTGACATCTTAGTATCCCATAAATAGAGCTCCAGTTTCTGTGCAAACCCAGATAAAATGCAATATGCAATTATAAATGGCAGGACACATGAGCTATTAGCTGGAATAACATTTTATAGCATTTACTCTCATCTTAATTGAGTAGAGACATTAATGCGACAGTGATGTACGGCTATTGAGTCCTGCCTGCCACCGGGGTGGCCGCCTCGGGCTGTACAAATGTGAAGTGAAAATGAAAGCAGGTATTCTGCGGCTGGTGGATGGTCTGAAAGATCTGACAGAAAAGCTCAAGCTGCACTCCTCCCTGCCGTCTGTCTGAGTGCACGTAGAAGCTGCGGAAGAGGTGACGGCCAGCGAATGATCATCACTGGTGCGGAACACAGGCGCAACACTGCACCGAGGCGACACATGTTGAGACCTGCGTGCAGACATGCACAAACTCCTTCAGATACATACTGTTGCTCGAAGGCCGCACAGCGTGCATGCTGATGTGCACCCCCATGGAGCTAATTATTTAAAACTAATACAATCTGCTCCTCGCTATAGATTGCACAGTAAATAAGAAAAAAGATCACATTTGCACTCCTCTATGTGTGCAGACTAAGCTGGGATGTTAACATGGCTGCAAATAATCATCTAAAAGATGTGAGCAGAGGCTGTCATTAAAGGCACAATATGTGTTACCGTGGCAACATCATAGAGGCCACCTTTTCTTTTTTTTTTCCTGATGCTGTGGTAGTGAACAATCAACATTGCACCCAGTCCCCCGGAGAATTAAAGGCACATAGCTAAATAAAGCTGAAGGACCCTTTTGTCACATGATCACCGTCACTGTTTGTCTCAGTGGGAAATTCAGCCACAACCTGTTGGGAGGAGACTGGGCAGAGCATCAGCCGTGCAGAAGGCTGCTCCACGCCGCTCACGGCTGAATGTCATCAAAGACTCCAAAGGCAAATGGGCAAAACAAATAAAGCGGCTGCATCAGTCCCTCATCCGTTCACCACTACCGACCTGTCCCTTCCTCTCTAGCATTTTTACTCCGTCCTTGGTTAGAGGTAACGAAGTTCACCTCCCCACAGTTACTTTTCTATTATGTTCTGCAGTGACCTCTCTGACCAAGACAATTACCTTGGATCTTGAGTCATCACAGTCAGAGATAAAGCCCCCAGAGATCGCTCTGCATCAGATTAGCAATGTGTGTGTGTGTGTGTGTCTGTGTGTGTCTGTGTCTGTGTGTGTTTTCTTTTCTAAGCTCACCCTCTTAGAGCTGCATGGTGACTTTTGTTTATTTGCCTGCTTTTGATATGTCAGCAGAAGCCTTTATTCTAACAAGAGTCTCGTCAGCAGGAGGAGGTTTGGAGGTGAGATACGCTGGATCTGTTGTTTAATCCTGAGAGGAGGAAGTCCTCCTGCCGTCTGGCTACATGCAGACGCCACACAGCAACTGACCTCCGTGGTTGTGTTGAGGCGTTATCTCGCTCCCATTAGCTGGGAGCAAGAGTAAAAAGCACTAATTTCAGAAAAGCTTTTTGTTTCTTTTTTGTTTCCACAACCAAATGCTGGTGTCCTAGAGACATTCTGATATTATATTTAAATCACGTGGGCCTAGTTTTTTTTTCATTTTCCATATTTGACAACATTCTTTTCTGCTACAAATTGCACAGAATCTATAATGAAAAGACCATAAAGATGGTGCTTTCCCAGAAACAGCTTTACATCCAGTATTAGCATTACACAAATAAGAGCACCAGTAAAGCTCCATTACAGAATTTTCAGTAAACCTCTGGAATAATTGCATTAAACAGTCAGGAAGTCGGGGAACGCTCTCTGGAGCTAGGCCATCAGAGCTGCATAAATAAATCTGTAAGATTTGGGTCTGAAATATTATTCTCTAAATAATTGCATTCTTTGTTTTGCGTGTGCATCATTCAGTATTCATAAACCCTGAGAGGAATAACAAAGGGAGGCGTGCGTGAGGAACGTTCAGACTGTTTTCCTGAGTCAGCAGCGACATCACGAGGATGTACTTGGAACTACACGTAGAATAGTGAAACTAATTGCCAATTATGAAACGATTAGCTTGCGAATGAGAATATGTATCATAAAAACAATATGCGACATAATAAAGATGATTATGGTAATTAAATTACCGACACACATCTATTGTTAATAGATCCTGACAGACAGGCTTGTCTGTTTGTCCGTCTTGGCACTGGTCTGTCTGATGTGGGGGTGAGTGATGTGGAAGCACCACAGGGGACTGTGCTGTCTCCGTTCCTGTTCAGCCTGTCCACTTTCAGTCCAACTCTGAGTCGGCACACCTGCAGAAGTTCTCTGATGACTCTGCAGTGGTTGGGTGTAAAAGTGGTGGACGGTAGGAGGACAAAGCACTGGTGAGGGACTTGGTGGAGAGGAACCACCTGCCGCTGACCAGGGAGATGGCGATCGACTACAGGGAGAAGAGGACGGCCACACAGCCCCTGAACACCCTGGGAGAGATCATCGAGGTGGTGGGGGACAAGTGCCTGGGAGTGCAACAACAGCAAACTGAACCGGAATTCCAGAACCAAGGCTGTGAACAAGAAGGGGATGAGCAGTCTCTGCCTCCTGAGGAAGCTGAGATCCTTCAGTGTGTGCAGCAGGAGGTTGGACATGTTTATCGGTCCGTTGTTGCCAGTGCTCTGGTCTATGCTGTAGTCTGCTTGGGAGGCAGCATTGGAGAGACTAAACAAACTGATTAGAAAGGCTGGCTCCGTGATTGGCTGTAAACTGGACACTAGGAAAGCTGTGGTGGCGAGAAGGACGCTGAGCAAACTGCTGTGTGTCGTGGATAACCCTGACCAGCCTCTCCTTCTCCTTCTCAAACAGACAGAGTCAGCTCTGCCGCCACAAGGACAGATACAGCAAATCTTGTCTGCCTAGTGCAATAACGCTTTCAGCAGCTCCATCTGACTGAGACCTACAGCCCTCCATGCTCTGATATGCTTAGAACATACTACATTCATGTTGCACTTTCTTATGTTGCACATTATTCTAAATATATTATGATCATGCTGAAGATGCTGCTGGGTCAAGTTAATTTCCCATGTCTGGTGTAAATAAAGTACCAGTAATCTTTTCTGTCCTTTTCTTTTCTTTTCTTTTCTTTTCTTTTCTTTTCTTTTCTTTTCTTTTCTTTTCTTTTCTTTTCCATTCTAGATTTCCTTTATTGTAGTGATAAAGGCTTACAATAGAAGTGACACAGTTTATACAAACCTAATTTTATTTAAATAACACCTTTTTTTTCAATTTTAATTATTTCTCTTGGGGGCTCATTGGGCGACGGCGGCCAACGGCACAAACCTAACTCAAATAATCAATAGCAATTTCCCATCTGGGCTGGGTGTTAAACAAACAAAAGTAAACGAGAGAACAAGAGTAAAACTTATACTGGGAGTGTGTTTCTGGGATTCCCATTTTCTCGACTTATATGCGACACAAAAGAGAAACCATAAATTAGGTGAGAAATTTTACTACCCTCTTCCTGCTGCTCCAAAGGCGTTTTAAAGAGTTGCTTTGTACTTTTCCTTTAAAGCTACTGTCATTTATATTTTATATTCCTGAAATGTAGGCGTGCCATCATCGTTCGCCACAAGCACCTGCGAAGCCTAGCTAAGTCATTTTTGTATTTTGTTTTTAAGAAAGATGTATTTTTATGCTTTGAAACCACGTGTGCAGCGGCTCCTCTGCAGACACAGGAGCTGTCGCTGTCCATCACATCATGGCAGCCCCTCATCAGCCGCCTCATCATCATCCGCCCCTATTAAATGGCGTTTGCATTATTCACGTTTCACCGACAGGTGGTGCCATTGTAGCTAGTTTAAAACAAAAGCTCGGCTTCTGCCTCTGAGCAGTAGAGTCCACCCCGGCTGAAAGGTGTGAAGTCTGCGCGAAACTGCAGTAATGACCAAGAAAATCATTAGTATGAAAAATCAGAATGATGCAGTAGACATAAAAATATACCATTTCTGAGACTGATGGAGGGTGTTCTTATTTACAATAGAATAGCGATAGAAACGTCGCTTCTGTGAATGGAGCCAACTTTGGCCATGTGCTGTTTTTCAGGAAAAACTGGCGTTAATTATGATGCTGAAATTATCATCAAGCTGCAGCAGGTTCTTCTGCTCATAGGGCTGTCCATCTCCTGTGGTCTCCCAGCTTTAAGACTGCTTTAGTGCCGCAGGAGAAATAATTATAACCAAGACCAGGAGGGGGGAAACGGCAGCTGAGGATGAGAAATGTTTTAGGTAATAATCAAAAAGAGCAGCCGGTCCTGCAAAGGTCAGCGGAAGCCTAGAAGCCCACTTCAATATTCAGTCCTAGGGCTTCCAAGATGTCTGGCTGTGTTGGGGGAGATGTCCAGGGTCAACCTCTACTCTGTGATTTGGTGGACGGCACTGGTGAAGTATGAGCCAGGAGGACCAGATTAATCTGTGTGTTACCAAGAGCAAACAAGAGCAGCAGCCCTCTCCGTTACACAAACTAAGCAAATTAATTTGATGGAACAGAAACTACCTGAAGGAATTTAGCATCATTCGCACATCTAAGGAATAATATTTGAAAATCTATGAATTAATCATACAAACAACGTTTGAAAAACAACCAAATTGCTGATTAATGTCGTAGCTGAATAGATTTAAATAACATGTATATTTGATCAGATGGCAGATGGCATAAATCTTTTAGATACTGTTATTACATGAATTAAATGTTGATGTCCAGAGATTATGGACTGCTGAGCAGAGTGAAGCCTGCGGAGCACCAAGGCAGCAGACATGAAAACCGTATTAGTGGGCCCCGCAGGGAACCACTGGGGGCCGAAACTGATGTCTATAACATCCACGAGGGCCGATGACATGACCATCATCTTTTTTTTTTTCTTTTTTTAACCTCCCTCCTGGAGAAACCCTGAGAGCCATGTTCTCCCACTGCCTGCCGTTTGATTTCTTGTAGCTGAAGATGTTATTCGTGCCCGTACAAACCGGCTCCTGTTCCTCTGATACAGCCTGTCCTCACTTTTCCTCCTATTATTGTTCATTCCTCCCACAGTTTTTCCTTCTTTTTTTCCTTTCACTCACCTCAGGCCCTGTTTTACCCTGACAGGAGATACCTCCAGTGTCAGTCAGAGTTCTGTTCAGGGACCCGAAATTTGGTAAAATAAAAAAGAAAAGAAAAGAAAACACGTGCACCTTCCTGCTGGACACATTTTTAAAGATTCTGCAAAATGAGGTTTGTCAGGCTGTGCAGGATTCTCCTCTTGCAGCCCCTTTTTCTGTGAACTAACCCCTGAATGTCTCTGCCCCGGGTCTGCAGCACAGGCACAAGCAGCCTCTCTTCTCTTCTCTTCTCTTCTCTTCTCTTGTTTTTTTTTTTTTTTTAAATTTCTGTTTTAAGAATCATGTAACAGCTTTTAATCGGGCAGGTTGTGCAGTTATTGATAAGTCTAAAAGCCTTTAGGAAAACAGCCAGGCACTATAAGAGCAGCCACATTTCTGCAAGACCACAACAGAAGCAGTCGCCAGGCGTTCCTCGTGTGCTCCAACTGGACACAGCTGACAAAGTGCAGCTCACCATCTGTAAGGAACATACATCAGAGGCTGCGGCCGTCATCCCTCGTGGCATGGCTCCAACCCCATTTGTGTATTTCTGACCTTGGAGCGCATCATTGTTAGTCATCATGTTCTTCCAGTCGTTTGCTGTGCTGATTCCCATATGTGTGTGCGTTTGTTTCTTTTAAGGTCCCCGGTTAGACAAGATTATGCTCAGTGTCATGGAAAACTCGGAGACATTAAATGAGGCTGCTATCATGCACGGCCTCATGTGTTCTGATATACACAGACTGTCATGCAGCCATGAAGCAAACACATGTGGGAGCACCATCAAAGAAGCAGCCTGTCATTAATATCTGCAGACTCAAACACTCAATTAGAGTTTTGCGACAACAGCTCTTGTGTAGAAATGAGATATAAGCCAGCTGCATAATTTGCTTATCACATTACCAAGGCATAAATGCAGATTTATGCAGAAATTGTGGAGTAATGACGGGGTTTAGCTACTGCTGACGGTCTGGCCCAACGTGCAGCACAAATCTCTGAAGGCAAAGGAAACAGAAGCACAAATGAATTGCACGCTGGCTGAATGCAGCCTTCGTTCTCTTTAATATGAGCCACAGGCAGTGTCCCTGATGCGCCCGCTCTCCTCCCCATGTGAGGGAGAGCCAAGTGAAGGGGGGGTGATGGATACAGCTCCACGACGACGCGATGATACGCAACCACACTTGACATGTTTCCACATGAGAACCGCCGTGTCAGGGGGAGCAGGACGACCATGGCAGGTCTTTTTCTTTACCTTTAGTCCTGCTGCCACATGTTTTTATGCAGCGCAGCGCCACTGATCTTACGCTTGATAAATGAAGATGGCAGGAGGGAATAACCTGCTCTAATATTACCTCTGCGAGCTGCGCTTCCACCACTGCTTTGCTTTCATTAAAAGCAGGTGCAATCTCACTTCGCCAGGCGGATGAGTCACAGTCTGCGTGACTCAAAGTTTGCAGTTTTATTCCGATGAAAAGCAGGGCAAATGTTACACCTCCTCTCCTCCTTTTTTTTTCAATTTCCAAGTTTTGTTTTTTTTTGTTGGGATGGAGTGATCGATTCACTTTCATCCACAAAGTACAATTGTGTTCATGCATTAGGCAGCGGGTGACAAGATTATTTAGGCTGTCCTGCACAAGCCGTATAAGCACTTTAGTGCTGCTTCTGAGGAGGTGAAAGGCGATCGGTGTGACAGGCAAAAATGTCTGCTTTTACGTGATTTCAAGACGAATATTCACCGACAATTTTAGATGACAGCCACAAAAGACAGTCTGGCTATTCTGGGGATAATGCAGTCTGTGGCAGCAGCAGGAGCAGCACACACTCTTTAACTACACAACTACACAACCTGCCCCGTGCATAACCGCAACCTTGTTTCTCACATCTTTTTAACTCACATCTTTCTCACATCTTATATTTTAGCATTTACACCGCTTAATTGTGCAGTACTGTTTGGTTGCTATAGTTACTGTGCAACGAAAGCATTAAAATGCTTGAATAACTCCCAAGAAACATATTCCACAAAGCATACTTGCTGAAAAATCTAATTGATTCCTTTGTGGGAGTATTTGTGCCTTTTCCTCTGCTGAACTCTCTCCGTCTGCCAGTTAAAACCAGACTTTGATCACCCCGATGGACAATCGACAGCCGCGTCTCTGGTTTTTAGGGTGGATCAGACTTTGCTCTTCTCACCCCTGAATAATCTTAGAAACAAAGAAAGGTTTTGGTCCAAATGCACATTCAATTCATTTTTACAGGCAAAAACTGTAACTTTAGAGTTAAATGAATGATGATAAGTGATGAAATCAAGAAACACAAAATGAGATGAAAAGAGACAGCTTGGCTGAGTAAAGGGTGGATACACTGAGAAAAAGGGACAGGAGGCAGATCAGATGTTGTGGGGGCTGGAAGGGGAAGTAGCAGGGTGTTGAGCGGGGGGAAGGTACAGTAATCTACAGGATGGAACTGGTCTCCAATGCCACTCTCCTAGGTCTGTTTCTCACTGTAAATGCGTAAAAATCATAATAGATGGGGCTGTTTGTCTTGTTCTGTGTAGATAGCAAAGATGGCAGGGTTGGGCTTGCCTTCACTGCCCTGATGTTGCACAGTCCCCATGTGTGAGGCGCTGGGGTGCAGGATGAGGTGGCTGCACAAGGGGGCTAATGGAGGAGGCGGTCTCTTCAGGACAACAAGAGCCCTGTCTGTTCTCCCCAGCGCCGTTAGGTTTCAAGTCAGCGCCGGCTGAGCTGACGGCCTCATCTAAATTTGCGTGGGGAGACTGGTGAATCTTCTTCCACTGAGCAAACTCTCTCTTCCTCCTCTTCTTCCTCTTTATTGCCATCATCTCAGCCTTTGTCTGCCTGAATCATCCTCTTTACTGCAGCACTGTTCTTCCCCCCCCCCAGGAGGATTGATTTCATAGCAGAGCCAGCAGCCTCCTCCCAGCTCTTATCAGAGGCGCTGTCCTTTGACACCCGGCAGCTGGCAGCAGCAGCAGCAGCGGCGGCAGCAGCGGAGCTGCAGAATCCTCCACCCGGAGAGAAGCGTACGGCCACTGATAGGACAGAGCTGATTTCATCCATGAGTTGCTCTGCTTTGGCCTTGCTGAAATTGGTGTGAAATCCTTCCCAGGGTGTCTGCCCTGACAGCACAGAGAGCCTGGCTGGACTCCCTAAACTGCCCCTGTGTGCTCCACTCTGCCCCTGCAGACGGACCTAGCACAGAACAGTGTGCTAGGTCTCCTCTGTGGAGGAGAACATAGAGGAGAGGAGGATCTCCGCTGTGTTCTGTGCAACAAACACAAGAACCTGGAGGCTCGCTTTCCTGCTTTTTTTCTCAGGGAACAGAAAGAGGTTTTCTGGTAACCACTTTTAGGCTACATTAGGTTTTGTCATCCCCACTTATGTGTATGAGCTGTCAGAATGGTGCAGGGAAACGTGGAGCATGCAGCTCTTCTAACAAGCAGCCTTTTGAGTCACAGCAGAAACCTACTCTCTTTCAGAGGAACGCTGCTGTTTCGTGCTCTGCACCGTCGTCACGACCGGTTTTGCTCCCTAAAGTATACAGACTGCTGGGAATGTGACTGTAGACTTTCAGATGATAATTGGCCTCTTTTTTTTTCTTCTCAGAGTCTAGGTAAACTTTTTAATAAGTGGTTGAATAAAAAGGAAATGAGTCTTACTGAGTCTGACCCTGAAAATAGAAGCTCTCAAGCAATTTTCCTGTAATGATGTTCTAGAAGTATGCTTGTAGCTGTCTAAACAGTTGTAAAACTGCAATTAAAACATCCACTTCCCAGCGGAGGTCAGCGGTGGCACACAAAGGGACAGAGATTGGAGACGGGTTAATTGTGTCTTTAGATGTTTATCATCTCTCCACAGTCCAAATCGTCTGCCATCCTGGCGAAAATGAATCCGTTTCTAGGAGTTGATGTCCCCCCTCCCTACTCATCAGCTGGCACTGTCTTCTCAGCCTTTTCAACAGTCATTTGTGCTGCCTCACTGACGCCTGCATTGCTGAAGGAGGACGAGTGGAATGAACCGGCCCCCCCCTTTCACAGCACCCGTGACTCCATTTTATTCCTCCAACGTGATTAGAACAATGGGCTCTAAATTCTCACCCACCTCTGCGCGCTGACGCGCACGAATTCGTGTGATGATGAGGCAGGCGGCTGGCGGGGCCCCCTCCGCGCACACAGACTTGGGCTGTCCAAAAATAGCAGCTGGGATGTAAATAAGCTCCAGCGCACGTGTGATGTGAGATAATCAATTTCTGCCAGATGAAAACACCTGTCCCCCATGTCTGTCCCCATGTCTGTCCCCATGTCTGTCCCCATGTCTGTCCCCATGTCTGTCCCCATGTCTGTCCCCTCCTCCCACTCAGCCTCCATCTCTGACATTCCAGGACGAGCAGGTGATAAGCTGATGTCATTGGAGGGAAGATTCCTTTGCTATTTTTTTTTTTTTTTCTCAGGATGAACGTTGCGATAAGCGGTTTAACAACTGGTTGGAGCTTGAAAGCGAGTCTGGCCGCTAAATTATTGATATTTTTCGGGACGTTTTATTCTTTTTGTTTCCCGTAGGTAGGTCAACATCTTTTTTTGGGGTGGGGGGGGAATCTCGGGATGATGCTGAATCTTTGTGCATGAAATGAGTTGACATCCTTCCCACCGACGAGCATGCGTGCGTGCGCGTAAACACAGGCAGGCAGAGAGAGAGAGAGAGAGAGAGAGAGAGAGAGAGAGAGAGAGAGAGAGAGAGAGAGAGAGAGAGAGTAACTTTGTTACTAGGCATCGCTTGTGTCTCTCAGCACCAAGCGGGAAAAGAAGCGTTTTCCAGATATGGTTGTTAATCGTTTCTTTTACTCTCCCCGGTGCGTAAAAGGGAGACGCGGTTCTCTATTGAGCCGTTCGACGGATTAAAAAGAGACGCGCTGAAATTTCCGGCGAGCGTAATTTGCCATCAATGTTCTCGAGGTGGGTGCCGTGTTATTTGATTCATAAATGCTTTTAATGGTTCCGTTTATCGCATCTTTGGCAAATGTGACAGTTGCTTTTCCCGAGCAGGTTGCACAGCCTAGTTTAGCGCGCCTGTCTTGCTTTGACCTTGCTTTTTTGCCTCTATTTGCATAGCTTGAAGGAGTTGCTTTCTGCCCCGCTTTTGTTTGAGCCATTTTAAATCAGCAGTCAGAAGTTACCTCTGGGTAACAGCAAATGAAGCAAAGCTTCGACTCATTCAGCCTGGGTTGGGTTTTTTTTTTTTCTTTCTTTTCTTTTTTCCTCAGTGGAAGTTGCTGCCTTTGTGCCTGTTTTGCATCACAGTGTGTGTCTTTTATTTCTAGATGACACTGAGGACTCAGGACTGAGCGCACAGGCCATCATGTGCAGGAAAATGCATCTTTGGGTTTCATACCTTCTGCTGAGTGCAACGTCGATGTGCGCTGCCGAGATGCTCAGCACTCACGGGGAAATCTGTCAGAGACCGTGTGCCTGCGAGGAGAGGGAAGGGACCCTCACTGTGAGCTGTGAAAACAGAGGAATTCTTAGTGTCTCAGACATTAAGCCAGTGCACTCCCCCCAGTATTATCTGCTGCTCACAGGGAATTTGCTGAAAAAGCTGTCTGCTGATGATTTCATTGAGTACAAAGGACTTACAATATTACATTTGGGAAATAATGACATATCTGAGGTGGAGGCGGGGGCTTTTAATGGACTGCGGGGGTTAAAACGGTTACATCTCAATAACAACAAACTAGATGCCTTAAAGGAAGAGTTTTTCTTTGGCCTTGAAAGTCTGGAGTATCTGCAGATTGATTATAATTATATCACCCATGTGGCACTGAACGCCTTCAGCGGCCTTCATCATCTGGAGGTCCTGATTTTAAATGACAACTTAATAACGACTTTGCCCGTCAACATTTTCCAGCACGTCCCACTGACTCATTTGGACTTGCGGGGGAATCAGCTGAAGGTGCTTCCCTACTCGGGCCTGCTGGAGCACATGAGCGGCGTGGTAGAGCTGCAGCTGGAGGAGAACCCGTGGAACTGCTCCTGCGAGCTGATCGCTCTGAAAACCTGGTTAGAGAGCATATCGTACACGGCTCTGGTCGGAGACGTCGTCTGCGAGTTCCCCTTCCGGCTCCACGGGAGGGACCTCGACGAAGTATCCAAGCAGGAGTTGTGCCCGAGAAGAGCGATCGCAGAATACGAGCTGCCGCCGCTGCCACGCCTGAGCACCGACGCGTACCATAAGACCACGCCGGCACAAGTCACAGCCTCCCTCACCTCCTCAGGGATCGCCAGGTCCTCATCCAGACCCACAAAGGGACCTCGCCAGTCGGGCAAGTTAAAATCAAGGCCCACGTCACGCGTCCCTTCAAATAAACCGCAAAACTACGGCCAAATCGTTTCGTACCAGACCAAGTCCCCTGTGCCTTTAGACTGCCCCACTGTCTGCACCTGCAACCTCCAGATCTCAGACCTCGGCCTGAATGTCAACTGCCAGGAGAGGAAAATCGAGCAGATCTCGGATTTGGAGCCCAAACCGTACAATCCCAAGAAGATGTATCTGACAGGAAACTACATCCCCATGATACGTCGTTCAGACTTCGTCGAGGCCACGGGATTGGACCTGCTTCACCTCGGAAACAATCGAATAGCTCACATACACGACAGGGCCTTCGGGGATCTGACACACCTGAGGAGACTGTATCTCAACGGGAACCTGATAGAACGCCTCACTGCCGATATGTTTTACGGACTGGAGACGCTGCAGTTCTTGTATTTAGAGTACAACGTCATCAAAGAGGTGGAGTCTGACACTTTCCAGCATGTCCCCAAACTTCAGCTTCTCTTCCTAAACAATAACCTACTAAAAACACTACCAGTGGGAACCTTTAATGGGCTGGTGTTAGCCAGGCTGAATCTCCGCAACAACCACCTGCGCTACCTGCCTGTCGGCGGCGTCCTTGATCAGCTCACAGCCCTGGTGCAGGTGGATTTGTACGAGAATCCCTGGGATTGCACTTGCAGCATATTGGAGCTGAGAACGTGGCTGGAGCAGCTCAGCACAGGCACAGTTGTAAACAACGTCATCTGTGGCTCACCCAAGAGGCTGGCCGGAGAGGATATGAGATACATTAAGACAGTTAATTTCTGCCCTAATAATTCTGATGTACTTGCCTCAATGATCCCACCATCTGAGGAGTCTTTTCCTGGCAGCACTATCACCATAGAAACATCCTTGGACTCTGACACGCAGCACAGCACCATCCCTTTATCTGTGATGATTCTCGGTCTCCTTCTCCTCTTCATTTCCTCTGTGTTTGTGGCTGCCGGACTATTTGTGGCAATGAAAAAGAGGCGCCAGAAGAGCCAAAACAAACAGAATAACTCCATGAACGCTTGCATTAGCTCTCTTAATATGGAGTATGGCCTTTACAAAAAAGGAGCCATTTCCAAAGTCAGGACATCCGCCGGACACATCTACGAGTACATCCCCCCGCCTGCGGAGGCCACGGGCAGGACTAGCGTCCACACCCTGACGGACAGTAAATCAGTCGATGGGTTTAGAGACTTTGACGAGCTGAGCGGTGCTTTCCTGGGTAATTCGGATGAAGAGGCTGCAAGCAATGTAATAAGCTCAGAATACAGCGCCACCACTCCAGAGCCTCTTAACAAGCCCTCCACTCCACACCGAGGCGATCTGTGCTACTACAGAGACCCGCTGGAGCCCGACAAGCAGGCCCGCCACAGCAACATGCTGCCATGCAAACACGCTGCGCGTTCGCCCAGCAAGTTTACCTCAGACTTTGACGCAAGGCACCAATACGGGAACCCAGAGAGGATACAACAGACAATCGTCTATTGCACTGCACCGAGCGCTGTTTACGTGGAGCCCAACAGGAGCGAGTACTGGGAACTGAAAGCCAAGCTCCACATTGATCCAGATTACCTTGAGGTTCTGGAAAAAAGGACAACATTTACGCAGTTCTGAGGCCGGCCCTCCCCGTGACGTCAATGCAGCGGAAGGATCACATCTTTAGGCAGAACTGTTGTAATGCCTTTATTGGTACCACAAACAGGCGATTACAGGGAGAACTCTGGAAAAGGTGCTTTACAGGATTGAAAGAACAGAAAGAAGAACTCAAGTCGTTTATTGCTAAAACCGTCATCACACATGTGTTTAGTGCTAAATATGTAAATAGGAACAAGCGATTCAGGGCTTTTATGTCTAATCCCACAATGGGATTAGACATAATCTGACCATTTACTTTCAAATTAGCTGTAATTCCTGTACGATATAGTCATATGGAGGTGTCTAAATTTGTCTTTTTGAATTTAAAAGCAGACTGAATCAAATATATTTTGTAATAATGCACACCCTGCATCAATTCACAAATTGTGCTCCAGTTGCCTGCAGATTTCGGACGATAATGCGGGACGTCATCAAGCAAACTCCAGTCTAATATTTCAAAGCACAGATTACCAGGCCGGTAATCTCTGCTCCCTCGCTGGTAGAGAATAATTAATCTATCCTAAAATCTACCACACTCACTTTTTATACAGTTGATACCGGAGGATAATCTGCCTCTGTGGGTGCTGTTGCCTCTGGCTCACCCAAACAATTGCATTTGTGGGATTATAGACACATGTCGCTCTTGTGTTGCTATACATTTTTAAAAATATGTCACTTTATTCCAAAATGTTGAGACTAAAGTGTTTCAGACTGCCATCAGATGGAAGAAGCTTTGCTGGCTGCAGCATCTCTGACAGGATGTGGTTGTGTTGCGGTTGTCTCATTTTCTAGGATTTTTCATTAGCTCAGAATGTAAACAGCAGCGGAGGGCTTTAGCCAGCCGCAATCTTCAGTTTTATAGGGGCCCTGCAGTGTAAGTGGAATTTCTCTATATGCTATATATTTGTGTCTGAATTTACTTTAAATATGTTACACATTAAAGCATATTTTAAACAACTATTTTTATAGCAGCAAAAAAGAAGAAAAAGGTTTTCGTACCAAAATGCAATACTGACTTTTATTGGGTTAACAGTGATGTCATGTTTAGAAATGCACTATATAATATTATGTGCATATATAGCCATATAGGTAGGTTTGTAAAATTAAGTCATGTAAAAAAAAAAAAAAAGAAAAATGGTTGCACTAAAGTAGATATATTCCTGTTCTTGGACAATCTACAAAAATACTATATTGTATTAAAAACGACCCTCACACTTTGCTCCGTTATCACTGTAGCAAGAGAAGGGAAGCATTCAAAACTCTAATCAAGCAGATCATCCAGTCAGAGTGTTTGAAGCCATCTCTGGGTCCGTTTAGTCAGATCAGAACCATTCCCAGAGACTTTAATACACCCATTAGATCCCCATCTGACGATTTAGGCCCTGGAGCCGTCGTCTAAACTCTGCTCATTAGAGATTATCTGGACCCTGCTCCACGTCTCTGGATGTTCCACTGCTGCTTGTTCAACTATCCAGTTCAAATTTTTGTCTTTCACTTGTTGAGGCATTTTGTGGCTTGTACATGCTCTTTGCTGAACCCAGAACTGCTGAACTGTTTACGGTGGACTGTGTAAACACTGTAGTGAACAGGTAAACATGCAAAATTGAGGGGGAAGGGGGGGAGTGAACAATGGTCTAAATGACAGCCTGAATTTTTTTTCCAAATGACTTGAATACACAACAAAATAGCACAAATGCAAACTCTTGGATTTTGGAGTGTACATCGAAGACATGTTTTTAATCTTTCAGTCTGGATTTTTCAAAAATGTTATGTGGTAGGCAGGACACACATTTGTAATGCAAATTTTCCCTCATTCATCTTTATCAGACTCCATAGAAATGGTAAAATGATTTTTTTTTTTTTTTCATCTGCATTTTGCAATGACGCCATCACAGCTTCATGACTTGATTGTTTACGGTCTCGATGCTGCTTTTATCTGGTTGGTTTCTTTTTATTTGTGCCGCCTTGTATCTGTAAATAGAAAACATCTTCAGCACTTCCATGCAAACTCCCATCTGCGCCGAAAAGCAGAAACCTGGACCCCTGCTGCAAATGCACAGTGCAACTTGGAATATGTGGGGTAAATATATCTACAGCGTGGTGTTTCTCTACTTGTTAGCTATTGAATAAAACATCTGCATTCATTTGGTAGATCTGTGCTTGTGTTCTCTCTGCCCTTCTGGAGCCATCCTAGCGCAGTGAAAAGTGCAGGAGGGAGACAGCTTTTAAAATGCACCGCATGCCCGCTTTGAGTTTTTAATTACGCTTTCAAACTATTTCAAATGTTCACATCGGGTCATTGTCATGGTTTCAATTACACAGATGCATTTAAAAAAGCAGGACGGTGGTGCACAATCACAGCGCAGGCCTGGGGGCAGAATGACAAAAATAAAGCTGACACGCAAACAATTTATTTAAATATTTCTAAATGGGTCTCCCATTGCAACAAAAGACTTGTTAATTACAATGCATTTATATCCAGAATGATGGTCTTGTGTGCACGTGCTACCTGATACCAGACAACTCGGTATCCATGGAAACCTTCAATTGGCTGACAGGCACAAAAAGCAAATGTAGAGCAAGAGTAAGCTGATGAGCAGGAAACTCTAACCCTAACCGCGCCCCCCCCCCCACCAATACCACCCACAGATGATCTGCCTCTTCACACTGATGGCGTCATGTTGCTCACCGGCATCAAAAGCCTAATTTTTCTGGGGAGACAGAAATGAGGCCACATCTACATTATGTAAGCTCGAAGAACGTGCGAGGCGGCGCAAAGACAGTGCACGGCCGCGGGCGTTCTCCTTAGGGGAAAACCTTTACTATCCGCTCACATCCGACATGCACACGCGGACGAAATACCGCTGATTCAAACCACCACTCCGCCTTTCACGGCACTGAGCCGGACGCGGCCTCACATCTGGCGACATATGTGCTGCTTCCAGTTGTTAGCCTCTGTTTCAGTCCCTGAAGCTTTTCCACTCTTCTCCATGCAGCAACGCTCCATTTCTCTGCTTCTCACTTCAGATGTGTGTGCGTCTGGTCGGATGTGTGCTTCTGGCTGCATAAATTATTGACTCTGAACGTATTCACGCTTGCCTGGAGGACCTCAGCCAGGCGATGTAGCCAGACCTCTATCTCCCTTTTTGTCTTCAACATTTTTGTTTTAACAAAACCTTCACAGAACTCAGCGGATGAATAAATGTGTCCACTTAATAATTCAGCCGCTACATCTTGAACAAAATCTGTCATTTATCTCAGCTTTGTGCTAAATGTTAAAGTCAGAGACTGCGCGCTTGTTCAGATTTGTACCGTACCAAACAACATAGGTGCATTTGCGAGGGCTGCAGCTGGGCTGAACGAGAGGAAAATATTTATAAGAGCTTATCCAGGCTTATGAGAAAAATGACAAAAATCTCCATCATCCCCGCATTTGAACGACACAAAACACAAGAATGTTTCATATTGAAATCAGAGCTCAATAGGAGGTTGGTGAAAGCGGTGTTGAATCAGTGTTTATAAGATCCTTTTGTGCCGGCTAAATACTCTTGTGTCAGACTGTTGGCTGCATTTAAGATGTCACTCAAACAAACGTTTCCTTCCGTGCTAAATTAGCCACCATCAAATCTTCCCACAGTGGCATAGTGCTCAGCTCTAAGCTGCTCATCTTCATGTTAACCTCTGATCGCCACGTCTTTTTTTATTCCTCCACCTCCCTTTCCAGTGACTCGGCGGCACATCAAGGCCACGTCCTCCTACGTGCCTCAAGTGTCACCATAAATCCTAACAAAGATTGACATGCTTTGCTCTCTGATATGAAGTGACAAAAAACAGGCCTGAGCAGACATTTGTGAATATGTTGTAAAATATGTCCTGGCAAGAAAAAAAAAAAGAAGGAAAGAATGAAAGCAAAGGTTTTTATCTCGTGGTTTATTTATACACGTGGCGCACCAGCATAGCCCACACAAGCACGGCCTCCTGCAGATTTGAGGAAGATGCGACCTGAAAGGGCACTGTTTGTGTTTCCTCATTCAGTTGATGGAAAAGCACAAATCTCCCAGAGAAAAGAAGGGCGGCCCTGTCTGAACAATAACAGCAGACTGGAGATCAGGGGGGAGTTCAAACGGGGAGCAGCTTTCTACAAAAGCAATATGGACTGACTTCTTTAACCATGGCGGGTGCCAAGAAATGACATTTCTTTTTCAGGAACTGCTCAGTCACTCTCACTTGTGCGACTTCATATGCCTTTACTGTAAGCTCAGGTGAATCTAGCCTGGCTGTAAGGCTGTTATTACATCCAAAGCATGCACGGACCTGGAGTAGCAGCCTGAGTGGAGCTGCACCCCATTTGGTTCCTCTCTTCCCCTGACCGAACACTGAACCGACAGCTGGGGGAAGGCTCTCGCCTCTGCTTCAGCCTTCACTTGTGACATGCAGCACTTCCTCCTGATAAAGCCTTATTATAACAAGAGACACTAACTGTGAATAGCTTCCTCCTCTTCTTTCCTAATGACCGCTCCACGGAGACCATATGTGGAAATGAAGTCATATAATTGGGCTAAATGCCCTAAATCAGTCATCACCATCAGGCCTCCACTGTATAAAGACTGTGATTACAGCGGCACAGGAATTAGTGGAATTATTATGCAACTATAATTATTCCCTTCGTGAAAGCCAACTAAAGTCTTATGGTTTCTGAGACGTCAAACCAGACAAAAAAAAATAAAACATCTAGACGGTCAAATGCACAAAGACCAGACTATCCGTCTTCCAATTTCACATGTGTACATTAGTTGACTGAACCACTAACAAGATGATGTTTCAGGCTTAAATGTGCACGTATAAACCTGATGATGAGCATCAGTCATGCAAATTTGGTCAAAGCGAACTTGCACTGGAGGAGACGGCGCAGTTAAAGTCCTGGGGAGCAGCGGCTGGCCGCAGGGTTTGGATCCCCACACTCTCGAGGGCACTCCAGTGTCTTTTATCTGCCTGAGAGGCACTCTAGAGAGCACTTTATCGCATTTATTTATTCATTGTGTTTTATCTACCATAAAGGAATCTTCCAGGTCTACCACTGCAACAGACGGCAACGCTTGTCTAGGTTAAAGTGTGTAAGGAAACTTTGAAATGTTTTTCATCCTTTAGTGCAAAAAGCTAGTGTTCATACTGTGCTTCTAAATTGTGTTCTCAGTTGTTACTAAGTAAATCATGCTAAAGTGCGGAGAACACCACTCGGGGCTTCGGAGGCCGCTCCATGTTAAGGGCCCTGCTCCTCTGCTGTCAGAATGAGCTTTCAGGTGGTGTCTGTTTTAGCCCTTTTGGAATTACATAAGCAAACTACCCCTCTGCAAAAATTCACCTTTTTTTCCACCCAGTGTCACATCCAGGCTGCATACCCACCACTCTGATAAGGGTCTGGTGTCTTGCTCAAGGACACTGCCGCGAAATACTTAAAGTGACAGGGAACCTTTCCGTGACTCTCATTAGCACGCAGGACGTTGGTGTCTGGTTCAGTAAGTGAAGAGCACAAGCGATGCTCAGAACACGAACCTTGAAGCACCCCGCGTTGCCTACTGTTCACCTTAATCCCAGTTTTTCCAGTGGGGAAAAGAGAAACAACAAAACTGTAAATAGCTTCCACATAATTCTGCTGCTTCTTTTATTGCTCTGCCTGCTGAGTTTATTTAAAGACACTGATTTTCATGGCACAAAACAAACAGTAATATCTGCTGTCGGCAAGCTAAATAGAAATGGGGTGCAGTTAGATTAATGGAATGTAAAAATACCCGTCTCATTATTTACAAACAGGCTGTAACTTTGGTGGCTGCTCTCCCTTGTTTACATTTGAACTCGTGGCTAACTTTTGAAGCAGCGCTGAGTTTAAGGTGAAGCTGCTATTCTCGTGCTCAAATCTCGTGACAGTCTGAGGCTGCGCCGCGGTTCCAAAAAGCGCTTTTTCATGTTTCTGTCTTTTTGGTCTGAGCATTCGGGTGGGATTTACATAGAGCTGGAATGGATCCGGACAGATGGTGAAGTGGGGGTGCAGGCTAACCATCTTCTGAACCCCAGAGAGCACTGGCATACGAGCTGTCAGGCTAATGTCTTCACCGTGTGCTTTATTTGTTATAATATAATGAGATCCTGACTTTGATGTTCATTTTCAAAATTGCTCAGCTGCCCAAAGGAACTGAGAACGCCGCGAGTGAGAAATCTGCAGTTCCTTCTTTTCTATTTTGAAGTTCATGCATTTGCTCCACTTGCTAATTATATTGTTGTTATGACAACATCGTCTTTATTCGTCCGGCCAGCGAGGCCAACAAAAATTTACATAAAATGAAGAAGCAAATAGGTCATGAATATCATTAATTCTCTAAAAGCAACACTTCAAAGCTTTGAGCTGAACGCATCAGCATTAGCTGAATTTGACCATTTGTATCTCTCCTCATTAACGGCAGCAGTGGGCTGTACATCCCGGAGGCTGTGTGCCGCGGCCCGGCAGCACGTGCATCCAAACGGCTCTCTCAGGTTTGTCCTTGTGTTAAACACCGAGCAGGGTAACAGCTAACAAGCTGACAGACTGACGAGACCGACTGACGAGACTGGCTGACGGCCTGCATCAGCCCCGCTCATGTTGATGAAGCTCACGGCGGTTTATGTAGGACACGACTCCACCACAGCTCACCGCTGGATGGGGAACTGACAGGCCAACGTTGGTCAGCTGCCGAGGTTTCCCCAAAGACAGGTCAGATCTGTCCTGCCAGGAGAGGAGGCAAAAGAGAGGAGAGGAGAGAGGAGAGGAGAGGAGGAAGGGGGAGGGGGAACGACTGAGGTGATATGATGGTGTAGTTCCACTGGTGCTCGCAGACATTTTACAGTTATTAAATCCCAGCTACCACAAACCGCCCTAAGCTTTTGCCTGTATTTCTTTCTTTCTGAACAGTCTTTTTCCTCCATCCTCCAGTATCCTCACACATCCTGTGCAGGGTTGCATCAGCGAGGCGGCGTGCACTCCTCTGCCAGTTCATCACAGATCTGACACATAAACAAACGCCCAGCCAGCTGACCTAAGTTGCATGTGAACTGTGGGAGGATGCCGGAGTCCCGGCGACGATGAGCAAACGCCAGAGGGAAAGGTCCTGGCTGAGTGTCAGCACCAGCTCCTCACCAGTCCATCAGTCCACATCCAACTGGACATTGTCCAATTTACATTTCAAGGTTAGTTCTTCCGATCGTTTTTTGAATTTAGCCATTTCAATTGGTCATTTCCTTTTGACATCAACTGTCACTTGATGAACTAGATATCACAGCCCATTTTTCTCTTCAACTACAAAATGTCAGGGACGTCTTGTTTTAACTGTTACTTTGTCTCTTTTGTCTGTGTAAAGTGCTACTTTGTCTCTTTAAGTGCTGCTGGAATGCTGCTGACCCATCTTTTTTTAGACCAAGTGGATTCGATTTTGATCAGGGGCCACATCAGAGAGGTGTGGAGCCCAGAGCTCAGCTACTTTCAGTCTTACTTAGACGCCATTTCATGCGTGCGTACAAGTAGCATCATTTCAGTTCAAATGTTTGGTTTAGTCAGAGTAAACAGATCTTTGCTAACATCCTGTAAACTCCCTGGTTGTATTTTAAAAACTGAATTAGCGTTGTGGCTATGGAGCAGTTGGTGTCCTTGAGTAGGAATTTTTTATTGTTTTGGTGTTATATCAAACCTGCAGCATCAGTGGGCAGCATTGTCGCCTTTGATATCTTCTTTTATGACAAGTCTCTTTGAAAACATATTTACTGATGCAATAATATCACAATATTTATTTTTACTGCAGCAGCGGGCGGTTTCACACCTACTGTATATTTTAATAATTCAGTATGCAGAGATATTTAGAGCTGTGTCTGTCGTGAATATAAACAGAAATATCCATTATTTTCTGGTCCTTTGGCTGAAATTAGTTCCATGTTTGCACTTTCAATAGAAGCACTGACAGGCCTTTAAATAAAAAAGGGAAGCATCCAAGGAGGGCAAAAACAGAATAAGTGAAGCGGTTCCGTAAAACCAGGTATCACCAAAAAGCTCTGCAAACAGATCAGAAATGGTCATCATGAAATAATAACATGTATGCAAATTAGCACCACATGAAAGGTGTTAAATACAAATTAGTCTCCACAGTTTACAGAGAGAAAATCCCTACAAATGTAGGATGAATTATTCACAAACACTATTTTAGATAGCACAATGTCCCTTAATAATTCAGGTATCTTGCATAGCTAAAAATACCCAAGTTTTTTCGCTTCTATGCTGTTAGAAATTCTATAATTAAGGTGACAATAAAAATTTAAGCCCCCTCTGGCCTGTTTATTCCTAAATGAGGTGTGCCGGAGTATTTAGATCCTTTAAAAAACTGCCGATGGATTTCTCGGAAGAAGACCTATTGATATTCTACCTGATTTCCTCCAGACATCTCAGTACTGACGGCCATCTTGATGGTTGTTTTCCTCCACAGTGAGAGTTTTCCCCAGTGGGTACAAGCCAGTTAAAGAAAAAAAAAAGATGCTTACCTAGCCACCGGCGATTATAGATCAAAGCAACATCTAGTCACATGAAAACAGCAGGGAAAAGCTTAGTTGCTATAGCAACTTATAGAACTTTTCGTGCGCGGGCACTAACTGTGAATGTATTATTAGGTCGGAGACATTTTAACGGCATTAATCAAACAAAGGCTCCGTTCATACGGCAGCAACACCTGCTGGGCTGCTTGCAGATGGCGGCGGCGGGTTTTCGGCCAGACTGTGAACTTTTGTAATTGGAAATTATGGCAGGAATCTTCTTCGATATTCTGCACTGCACATCTCCAGGGTGGCATTCACATACACACTACAGGCCTATCAATGTTTAATCGTGAGATTTGTTTTATGCATGTATGTAGCGTATAAATCACATTTACTCCACGCGTCTGTCCTTTTGCCCTCTCGGCAGATCCCATTTTTTATGTCACAGGAGGGGTGGCAGCATCAAATATTCACGTTAAATAGGAATGTCCTTGGAAGTCTGACATCTCCTGTATAATTAAGTTGTCCGGATTAGAGTGGAAATGCAGCCTAATAAGATGAGGGATAGGTTGATAAGCCACCAATAGAGAAATTATTCAGACTTTCTTCTGATCGGAAGGTCCTATAATGCATCTGGAATGAGGTCACCTGCTCGCGCTTTTGGTACAGTGAATTCCATTAAACGTGCACCTTCAGCAGCTGAGCTAACCTGTGTTTGGAATGTTGGGCAGCAGACGGAGCAGGGAGACAATGGAAGACGATTTCCACTCTGCGCTGATCACACGCTGTCTACGACAGCCGCACAACCAGATCGGAGAAGGGTTTGACATTTCTGGGGAACTTAAAATAGCTCTGTTACTCGGGCTTTGTCCGCGCCACCCTGACATTTGTCCTCTCCCTTTAGGTAGATCCTGTTATTTGCCATCTTCGCTGGCCTTTGGAGAGCCGAGCAGCCGTTTCCATCGTCTTCTGAGTCCGACAGCAGCGCTTTGGCATCTAAAAATGCCTTCATCGTTCGGCACTTCCAGATGCGTTCAGTGGCAGGTGAGAGTGACTCATGAGTCCTCTGCTGGAACCACACACACTGTGGCTAATTTTCTCTTTTCTTCACCTCATAACAGCCTGGAAATGGAACACAGTAATGCACAGCGGAGCATTATGTTTTGCGATGTCAGTCCGATGTGAATGTTTTGTAAAGTACATCAAATATTTAGTGGTGGAATTCATTTCAAGTGACATCTTGATGATTGCAAAGTGATTAAGTGCATTATCTTCCTACACACTTATATTTCCATCCCTTATCTCTAAGTGTTCAGGAAGATAATGCACTTAATCACTTTGCAATCATCAAGATGTCACTTGAAATGAATCTGCTGGGTTTATCAAGGACAGACTGAGACATAAACATTCATTAATCAAAGCATGTTGAAGCTGAGGAGGACCAGACAGGCTTATCTCATTCTGATGTAGTCTACTGCAATGTTGTTCCAATATGTTCTTTAGAAGAAGAAGACCAAAAAAGAAAAAAAACCCACATTCCCTGAGCAAAAGCGATGGGCTGAGCGTGTCAGCGGTGGTGGCAGGCTGTTCCAGCAGCCACATCTCTGGTTCCCACTCACAGCTCCACTAGTATTTGACCACACTTGAAGTTCATCAGCGAGAAGCACCGCATGTCTCAAACTGTCTTTCAAACCGCATCTAGCATTAAACGCAGTCACGTATTCTTATTAACCTGCAGGCTAAATGTCTGCTCGCTGCACAAGCTTAGCGCGGAAGATGTAGTATCAGTTTTCCAATTTTACAGATACGGGCAGCCATTATATTTTCTGGTATAGGGCAGCACAGTCGTTAATGGAGATTTATTAGGAATAAAGCCCAGAATTCCCATTTCCTATTTAAAATTTGAATGGTCGTAGATTACGTGGGTAATTGCTTGAGGAGATATGCATTTCTGAATCATCTATGTCAGAATGGCCTGAAGGAAATCATGGAAAAGAACTGAAATATTGTTGCTGAGATACGATCGTTGGTTGGAAATCATAATAAAACATGGAGCAGAGTTTTGCAATTGCTAATGATTGGACATCAGTTTGAGATGTCCGGCAGGATTGGAATGCAACACATGCCACATTTAGCTGCTGAGATTCTGCTACAAGTGTAGGAAAAACCTGTTACTCTGAAGAAAACCTGAAACTCCAGAAGGTCCATCAATCTGACTGTGGTGCAGTGATCTGTGGGACCAAGTGAAGAGTGTCTGTGTTGGTTATGTAACCCAACACTACTCGCTCCACGCGTTACGGAGAACTCGAACACCACACGAGGGGACGCGTTATGATAACATGCTCCAGTGTTTTCTCCTCCTGTCGCCTTCGAGTGCTGATTATGACCAAGAGCTTTATTTTAATTACAGCAGCATATGCTGATGCTGCAGCGATTTCTTCTCCAACGATGCCTTTTTCTGTTGACCTTTAAGTTGTCGCGCTGGGTTTTGGAGCTCTGACTCTTGTTAAGGTGCCCTGTGGTCATATTGGATCTTTTCACAGGCCGACCACAGAGGATTCTATGGACTGGAAATCACAAATCCATCATAAATAGTAGAACCCCGATAGTGTCTCCATAGCATCCCCAACTCTCTGTGAGCCAACCGAAACTGTTTTTTGATGGATGATTGAAGCAAGTCAACACAGAAAGACCCGCTGAAGCTGAGGATCCAACACATAAGCTTGTTGCTGCGAGGCAGCGGAGCTAACGATAATTAACGTCCAGACAAATCCAGGCAGTTCAGGAGGCCAACAGGTTTATCCCCAACTAAACGTGGAACCAGGCCGGTCCAGGACTTGTTTAAGGTAAAAGAGGCCAATCAATAGTGAACACAAACACGAGTGCTGAACACAAGCACTTCATCATTCCACACAGCGGCTGGTTTCACAGCAAGCGTTCGCGCGTGTGTGAGGAATTTTAAAGGCAGCCATCCAGACAGGTTACTGAAGTGCACAGGAGAGGGTGCGACACAGAAACTCGGTGCCACCATCCTGCACCACAGCAGCAGGGATCATCTGCCATCGCTCAGCAGGGGAGAAAACAGTCACATGGATCTGCCTAATCCACACCTGCAACTCCTGAATGTTGCCACTCAACGATGCGAGGCTGTGAAGTGGATCTTTGTCTGGCGGGCAGAAGAGTCAAGCTCAGGCGTAGGCAGATTACAAGACAACGGGCTTTGTCTGCGCCGCACAATAAGCCAAATAAAGGAATTCTTGCAGACAGTGGCGTCTACATGTTGAGATAACTTAAGAAATGTTGATGCAAGTGCGGCCTCCAGACTTTGCTGGATTAACGTCTGGGCTGAGAAAGCAAAAGAATTGAAATGCAAATAAGATGGGGATTACTGAGAGAGCATTCACTCGACTAGAGCCTCCACTATTAATGGGTGAAATACTGGACACATTTGAAAGTGTCTAAGCCTAATGATTATTTATTGCTACTTGCTTTTGTACGCAGCCACAAACAAAGCTCACCGCATTTTTTTGTAGGACAAGGACAAATCTCGGACAAAACTCTTTAACATCTTGTATGATATGTAAATAATTCATAATGATCCGATGCAAGAAGAAGATCCCCAATTAAACGACGATTCCATCACAGGAACTATTCTTGTGTACAAGAATCCAGGTTTTCTTCTGTAACTGTGCTAGCGTCAACCAGAGGAGTGCTACACACCCTCAGTGGCAGCATTTACTCCTCAGGTCGATGAGGGATTTATTTGGCTGTCCGTTCAAATCCAAAGAAAATGGTGCTAAATGAGAAGCTGAATCATCCCAACTTCAAAAGCTTGATTCCTGCACACCCTCAAGTGTGAAATTCATAGCTGCGGGGATGGCACTGACTTGAAAGTGGAGAAAGTGTGAACTCTCTCTTTCAGTTTTCAGATCTCTGAAGGATTTATTAACTGTTTCAGATATGAAATCAAACTCTACCCTATGCCCTTTAGTGATTTAATCTCGTATTAAAATTCATTACATATTTTTCCACAAACAAAAAAGAAAAAACTTGTCACAAATCAAATAGATATGCTGACTTATGTTAACAAAGACTGCCATTTATTTCATCTTGTAGGCTGTGCAACACTTTGGGCAGCTGAGATTACACTCATAGGCACTAAAATGTGACCTAAGTTCAACAATTGACATCATTCAGTTTCCAGGTCAAAGCTACATTTATGATTTTCATAAGCTTTTTTAAAAAATATTGTGTAAAAACAAGAAAATATCACGTGTCTGGAAAACATTCTGAAAAACAAATGAGGTCAGACTAGTTCATCTTCCTCCTCTGCGTCCTGACCTGCGGTAACCCGCTCTAGCATTGGTAACGACTGCCCCCTACCGGCCACGCGCTGGTACAACAGTTGTTTTCGATCACACTATCCACTTTAAATGTTTTTCGCGTATTTACTCCATTTAAGCTTTTTCATTGCCATCAAAAAATTAAAAAAACACAAACAGGAGTGAAAAATATGTTTGTTGAAGGCCCTTAATTATCATCAACCTATTGTAGAACAGTGTTACAAATTCCTGTTACTTTCACACAGATATCAGAACTCTGATAAATCCTCTTTCAGAGAGAAACCACTGGTAAGTGTGCTCCATAATAGTGGGAAAGGGCATTTTCTTCGCTTTCAGAAGACCTTGAAGAATTCTTTCCTACAATATCAGCACGGTGGCGACAGGGGCATGAATGTGCATTACTGAGTCACAGAGAAAACAAACATCAGGGCTAAAACTGCGCTGCAGGTGCAACCCTGAACTTTCAGGCGGGCGGTAACCTATGTAACTGTTTCTGCATCTCTTTTTATTTATGAACATATCAATAACAAGAAGCCTCACATTTGCTCGAACAGAAGCTTTTACCCATTTGGATTGCTGAAATACTGTATTAACTGCAGATTGATCCAAGCTCTTTTGGGAATTGCTGGTTCCTAAAAAAACCGCCTGCTCCCACTTTAGTGCTCCAGAAGCTGCGCTCACATCGCTTTCATGCACGTCTAATGGAATAAACAGGTTTAACCGATTAGAACATGACCACTGACTTTTGCTTTTTTTTTGGTAATTATCCTGTCAAAGTTAATTTCCAGCAAAATCTGAAGCTTGGAATAAGCCAAAACTTTCACAGTTTCACAAAAAAAGAAGATTTAGTAGCTTCTTTTGTTGAGCGGCTTTCACCTTGCGCTGTAATATGTTTGAAAGTTAGTTTTCTTTGAAAGCTTGAGCGGTGATTCACTCTCTTGAGGTGGAGGCTGATGGAGACCTTGAGCTGTCTAATTAGATTCACAAGCTGTCTGCAACAAACCCCAAAAATTGGAACATTCTTACTTTGATCTGTGGACGTACAAAGATGACAACACGGAGGCCAGAGGTGAAGGACACAATTTATTCCACCGTCATCAATGCGGCGACATCGGCAGACATCCCGACGGCACAGCGCTGGTGGACCGATAGACGGAGATGACCCCCAACGCAAAGTCACCTTAAAAACTGCCCGGAGTCAAACCCAGAACATCAATTCTCTGCAAGTATGATGGGATTCATTTACCAGTCAGCATGACTGCAGCCAGATTGAGCTCAGAGACTTTTGCACATTGTGCTGCATTAATCACATTTTGCCTCCAGCTTTGACGCACACACACACACGCACACACACAAAATGTCATAACTGCTGTTACACATCGACTACTTTCAAGCTTTTAATATTCGAGATCATTCTGGAGCAGGTCCGGAAGCTGTCTGAATAAAGAACAGTCAAACATGTCAGTTCAGTCAATTCATATTAACTTTAGCCAAAAAAAAAAGGAAAGAAAAAAAGCATGTTTGATTGTCTGACGGTTAAAACTTTTTTATCTGTTTTATTTTCACTTCTTGCTGTCAGATACTCAACAGTCTGGAACCTTTACGATATATTAGTGGCATTTATGATGTCCCACATTTAGAACAGAGATGCAAATGAGCTACAGGTCACATTTCTGAAAGGAATATTCTTCTGCAACAATATGATTGTGGATCGGGTATTTCACCATGATAATTTACTCTTGTTCAGGGTAATTTTGTGAGCCAGATCCAGGTCTTGTGAATGTTAAAGAGCTAAAACACAAGGATTTTTCCCTTGAATAAACAAACAAGGCATCAGATAAATTAATAACTATAATTACTGCCCTCTGGTGAGCGGAGACAAACAAACATCACAGTCAAACATGTGTTCTGCTGCCTTATCAGGCAGCTTTTTGTGCTTTGCACATACAAATATAAACCAAACACTCGACTGTTTGGAAATCTAAACAGTTTGATTTGCAGTCTGCTTCATCTTCTCATTCTAAACTGTTGTAGACTTTGCAGTGCAGGTATGCCATCTTCTCAGTCCTGCTTTTCCTCAGGAGGGGAGACCACTCCCTGTGGCTGAGCTCCACCACCCGGTAGCCTGCCAGCTTCAGCTGCCTCCTCTTCATGGTATGGAGACCCAGCAGCTGGTCCGAATGGTAGCAATAATGGTTCCTGTTGGAGACCTGGATAGCAAGTTTCACAATGCCTTCAGGGTTCTGTGGGGCTGGGCGGATGCTTCTGGGTCTGGTGAGAGCCTGTGTGAGGTCACTGGTGAGGAGAAGCCCAGTGTCAAACAGTCCACAGCCTTCACTGGGCTGTACCCGGCGCAGTGGCGCAGGTTTAACAGCTGCAGGTTGGGTTAAGGACGCCGCGGTGTGGCTTGAATTTGTTAGCTGTGCTAACAGTTCATCAGTTACACTCACTCCTATTTCCATTCCATCCCAGCCCTGAAGAGACGCAAGTTTGGACCGTTTGTTCTCTGGAATGACTGGGTTTTTCTCCGATTCTGGGTTCACAGGTACTGGCTGTCCGCTGGAGCTGAGGTGCACCTCCAGGTCGATGGAGCGAGTGTGCGGCAGAATCATCCTCTTGCATACGAACCTCTCTCCGCCAAGCATATCCCGCAGAAGAGACTCTGCTTCCAGGACTTCTGCTTTTTGACACACGTCTGCTTCGGCAAACATCCACAGCATCGCCTCCACCTCCTCCCTGAGCTCAGAGCCCAACTGTGGGCCGGTCCACTGAGGCAGCTCCAGAGCCACTGCTCTATCCAATGTGAACAAGTCTTTTTTCAACTCTAGCTGTGTGGATTTCAGCGCCAGTTTGACAAATCCGGGACTCAGAGCTAATTCTATTAGGTCCTCTGGGAACTGGGAGACAAAAGCCAGGCCTAGGAGACCAGTAAGCAGATGTTCTGGGTATTGCTGGAATTCCGCTTTTCTTTGTCTCAGAGACTCTGTCAGACTCGAATAGAATTTTGGACACTGAGCTGGCAGGAATCCTAATGTTCCAAATGCCCATAAGAGCTTGCACGAATCTTTGCTCCTGCAGTGAGGCACCAGCGAGGGAACATTCTCAGCAATTGCCATTAGGATTTTATCGTCTTTACAATGCAGCGCTGAGCACGCCAGCGCCACGTGCATTAAACCCTTCACCCCCATCCTGTGAGCGCGTCGTGGGACTTCTCGTGCCATGGCCTCCAACCACGCTCTGTGATAAAGGTAGCTAAATCGAAGTAACTTGAGCACATTCACAATGGCAAAGTCGCTCATTTCTTCCACAAAAGCGTGCGCAACATCAACAACACGAGTGACAGCAGCCTCGGAGAGAGAAGTTTGAGATTTGAAGAGTCCTAAACATACGGTGCCCACCTCCTCCGGGTACAGCCGGTGTAAATTTTGCATTAGAAGCTGCTCTACAGGGTGGATCAAGTCTTTTGGGCACCTTCTGCCCTCTCCCAGTATATACAGCAGCAGCACAAGTTCAGCGTCCCCCATCTGTTTGACGTTCTGATGGACTGACTGACAGAGATGTTGTAAGAACTGCGGCACCTGCCTTCCAATGCAGCGCCACAGGTCTGCAGCAAGCAGCAACTGGTGCAGACTCATCTGACCGGCTCGGCTGCACAGCTCCTCCTCAAACATCCCCAGTACGGTGTGAGAAGACGGCACGTCGAGCCACACAAAGGCCCGCAGCACCTCTAGCAGCTGACCATGAGTAAAGAGGCGGAGGTGGTCCACAGCATAGCGGAGGAGCATCGTAAAGCGTTGGTCACTTCTCAGCAATGATATCTTGTGTGGGTGCAAGCCGCAGAGCTCCCGAAGAAACTCAGACACCTCACATGGTTTCATGCTGCCCTTTAGAACGGCCACTTTTTGCAGCAGCGACATACCTTCCTTCCATTCAATCAGAGAAGGCCGATGAGAGCGGTCAAAGGCCATGGAGGCATACTCTGGACGACATTTCAGGAAGGCCCGTGTGTCTACCTTTACATCTGGTGGTACGTGTTTTCTGCAATAGGCTGGCCCTGAAGGTGTTTCATTTTGAGACTCCTTATTGAAAGCCAAGTCAAGAAGTGTGTTTTTAGAACTAGAGAGATTCCGTGAGCAGCTCACACTGTAGCGGTTGCTCTGCTGCCAGAATGAGGGTGCAAGAACAGAGAGACACTCATCTCCTTCATTATCAGTTTGGCTCCAAGTAGATGCAGGGTTACAAACAGAATAATATGAACTAGGGCTGTAATACAGCCTGTATCCTCCCTGGACTAAGGTTTCTTGGCGTTCCAGACTTACTTTTTTCTTCTCTTGATCGTCATCTTGGATGATTTCGGCATATTGAGTCTGGGTAGATTTTTTTCTCAAAGATAGAAGGTAGCATCGGCTGAGCATCCGTCGACAGAGCATACAGGCAGCCATTGATCTGTCAGAAAAAAAGACAAAAAAAAAAGACTTTGTTAGAAAATACTACACAGAGATTATGTATAATTTTGTTTTTATGTACTGTATATCTCAGTTTAAGAGATTGCAAATCATTTCTAACAAATTTATCATTTCTAACAGAAGATGACGGAATAATTTAAGCGTTAAATGTTTCATATTTATTTTAGCATTTATTTTTGCTGTGGATCTGTATTTCATAACTGTGTACATCACTGTATAGTATAAGGCTGTGGTGTCGATGATATCTGAAGATTAACTGGACAAACTTGTACATGTAATGCAGTTGTTTTTTCATAATCCTACACATGCCTTTCAAATCAATATTTATAAACATTAAGAAAAAAATAAGTATACCTTGTTTAAATATTATTGAGGTTTATATCATATTTGGACAAAGCTTTAAGTTATTTTAACAATGAATTCTATACACTGGACAATACCCAATGAACCTTTAACTTAACAGATTATTTATACCACTATAGTTTCATTAGGTTGATGTGTTTTTGCTGAAGATACGAGCATAATAATGGGGTTCCGTCAATTACGATATGTGCAGATACCGATATGTAAACACACAGATCCACTCACACTGATATTTTTGGTAGTTAACGGAGTCATGAGCCATCAGCAACACATGCGCTTACATTAAATTCTTTGGTAGTTTTAGGAGTCATGAGCCATCAGCAACACATTCGCTTACATTAGATTCTTTGGTAGGTATCGGAGTCATGGGTCACCAGCAACACATGCAGATTCCGAAAAAGGCGGAAGCGCTTCAAGTCTGCTACAACCAAACTTAGGCTTTGTTAACCGTCAAAATAAATTTCCTGTAAAATATCA
>CAAE01014781.1:2072979-2087746 GCA_000180735.1 Tetraodon nigroviridis
CTTTGTGACCCCTGTCTTTGTGTTTACAGACCCCTGTGCTGATTGCATCCTTCCCGGAAGTCTTTTTGGGTTTAAACGTCACGATGGAATGTGAATTTAAACTTCCCTGACGCTGCTGGAAGTCACCGTAGTGTCAAAGTGCTTACAGTGCAGGTAGTTAAAAGAAATCTACTGCAGTGAAGGCACTTTCAGCACTATTCTGATCATGAACACACAAGAATCTGGCTGGTGTGGAGGGTAATCTAAATCCAAGTGCCCATGTCTTTAATACACCTTACCCTTTTTTAGACTCTCTACCCCACAGAACTGAACATTTGATCACGTAAGGGTCTTCCTCACCTTTTGTGGATGCTTGTGTGTGGTCACAGTTGTGTGCCTTTTTTCTGGTGCTCATGCTAAGGTGCATCTAGTGCAGATAGTGAAGTAGACTAGCATCTACTGCCCTAAGTGCTCCTTCTGGCATGAGGGACTGGGTCTGTCATCGGTCCACCTAAACTTTTGACAGTTCTCTGTCAGTTTTGCATGGTTGCGCTGCAAGAAGAAATAAGTTGTGCAAATCTATGCAAAACTGACAGCGGTCTGATTTTCCACGCCTGGGTCACGGTTGTTTCCAAACGGCTCTGACTGGAAGCAGGTTTCAGCAGTATTAAAGTGCTTATAGTGCAGGTAGTTTTCTCAGGGTCTACTGCAGTATGAGCACTTCTAGTACTTCTAGATGCACCTCTTCTTCTGGAAGACTGCAGAAGTAGCACATGGTCATGGGTCCCTGGTTAGTTTTGCTGGTTTGCTTTCAGCTTTTCTCTATACTGCTGTGCAAATCCATGCAAAACTGATCATGGAGCTAAACAGAATCCACCCAAAGTGTTCCTTTCCTGTACAGGTTGGGAGAGGTAGCAATGCTCGGAGTTCATGTGGTATTGCACTTGTCCCGGCCTGTGGAGGAAGAAAGGAACTGCTCTGCACCAGCATTTCTTGTGAATTGGCCTGCAAATCTATCCAGGACGTGTGTGTATTTATCATTTGGACATTTGTCTCCTTGGCACTATCTGGGAGACTTGTTTAATCTAGTTTGTGCTGTTGTGACTGGATAATGTTATTAATCGACATCATATTGTAAAATGAGATTATCTGAAAGTTTAAAAAAGAATTTTAAAATAAAAGCTTGAATTGTTAATCAGACCTTTGTTTCCTGGACTGATTTGGATTAAATGTGTTGAGATTTAGAATTAAACTCACTGATATACACTTGTAACTTACTTGTATGTTCTTGGTTAGATTGTTTCAGCCACTCATCACTTACCTGGAGTTAGCTGAAGTGATGTATGGTATGTAATATTGAAAAAAATATAATTATTGGATATTACATGTCACGGGTAGATTAAATTGCATGCAAAAAGCATATAGCAAAATATAGCATTGCTATATTTTTTGCATTAAATCTATACCTCATAGTAGTTCCAAAAAAACATTCCTAGGGAATAATGTCTTTCCCAAAGGCTGGCTGTTTACCTGTTGAGCTATTAGTTTGTTTTGTTTTAATTGTTAGAATATTAGTCTATATTAAAATTTAGGACGTGTTTACTTCACGTTTGCTCCAGTAGTATCTGAAAACCATTTAAATCAGCGTTGGTTTTTCAAAGCTGTGGGTTTTGAACCTAAAGGATGCAACGCGTTCTTCCAGCAGAGGGCGCCATCTGTACACGCCACCGTCTGAAGTCTGCTCGTCCGACATTTCTCTGAGGTCGCCTGGCTCAGGAGGTCTGAGCATCCTCAGTATCACGGCCCAGCGTGCACAGCAGATCGGACGGTAAGTATTCACATGTGCTCCCCGTTTATCTGGGCAAGTGGTCCTCACAGCTGGGTAATTGGGAACCTGGTGGTGAAAATCCCTCCTGAGGATGGAGGCTGGCTCTGAATGCAAATCAGACACATTTACACAAACGGAAGCACTGAAACTAATTTTAGCTGGCTCAGTCCACGTTTTGTTAGTTCTGATTCTGTCGTTGGCAGGTATTAATAAGGTATTTGCAACACGCACAGTCAACCTTTAGCCATTGAGCTTTCATTATACGTCATTGTCTGCCCATAGAGAAAGAGAAAGAGGGAGGGGGTGCATCACTGGAGTGTTCACCTTTCATTATCATGTCCTCTTTACTTGACAGTTGAGATAAATGGGAAACATCGGGTGAGGACATGAACTCGAAGATGCATTTCTGCCTGTCAGCCGGTGCCGATTGCTCTTGCAACCTCTATTTACGTTGAGGACTCTAAGCTTAAATGCTTTTATTAGGCAGAGTGCTGCACAATTGTAGGCTGCCAGGTGGACAATGTCTGTTGTTTTAAGTTGAGCTAATGTGTTCCAAAACATTGAGCTTTACTGGTTCAGGCAGGGTAAAACCCAATAACTTTGTTGATCCCCGGCTGTTCTCTGGATGGCTGTCAGGCGGATATGTGTGTAGATATGCAAATGGCCTCATCTCCCAAATAATTCTCAGCAGCCAGAGCTTTAATTTGCAATCTGTGGCATTTGAGCAGCATTTTGTGCACATTAAGCACAGTTGTGTGCTTCGCTATGGTCTTGTCCGTCCTGGTTTCATTCTGATTTAAAGTGACTCAATAGTGAAGGGCAGTTTCTGGTTTCAAAGGATGAAAGCGACTCACGGTTTGGCGAAAACGTGACAAAACACTCTTATTGAATATTTATAAATATAAATAAGTCTATTTTCTTCCCAGAACATTGTCATTTTATTACAGTTGTTTTAGGATGGTGATAAGAGTGTGTTTCCCCAGCTACAGCTGCAGCTGAGGGAAGGGAACAGGCTCTTTACAGATGCCAGTTCCAGTCATTCAAAGTCGAACTCTAATTAAGCTGCAAGTCTCCCCGCGCAGATGTGCTCATCAGTACGTGTGCTCCTGCACTTTCCCTCTCCTCCCCCTCTCTTCTTTTTTTGTTCAGGGTGTCTTCTCTCCATTCTCCTGTCATCACATTTGTCACCTCGGATTTAAGCTGAACCCCGGTTTAATTGGAAAAACACTGCCCAAAATCATCATGTTTGTTCAGTCCTTTGTTAAAACCAAAGGAGGAAAACATTTCAGGTTTTCCCTCTTTCAAACACCTGCGGTTCACAGTACCCGTGATGGAGACCTTTCTGCAAAAACTGCAGAAACATTTGTATTTATATGAATTATGGCCTTTTCAAACCTTGACTTTTTTCTCAGCGTCAGCGCGTGTTACCAAGCAGACACCTTTCCTGGTCTTTCTGGTTTTCCCTCCTCATTAAGGATCTGGAAGTCCTACCTACCTGATCCTGCTCTCAGGGTCTCCAGCGGGCAGAGCCTGGGCGCGCCTCATATTTGTAGGCCTAATTGAATATTCAGAAAGGACCTTGGGTGTGTTGATGTTGCGTCTCAGGGGGTTGTTTAATTCTGCCTACAGACTCAGTAAAGCGCACGTGTCAGCGATGCTGCTGAGGCTGCGGTTCGGTGGCAGCGTCGGGGCCGACAGGGGTCTGTTCCTTCAGCCGACCTCAACGCGCCTCTGTCCCAGCCTGAGGTTGAACTCTAAATTTGACGTATGCATATTTGGCCAGTTTGTGCTGGTGGATGCTACAAAGAAGCCTCAAAAAAGAAACTATTTTCCAAGCAGGCCGCTGAGGAGTTTAATCAATCTTTTGTGCTGCAAACCTTTGCTGACTGTGACTAGTGGAGCGAGACATGGGCAGAATGTAAAGAATGTTTGTTTGAGATTAGGGAGCAATCTCTCTTGCCTGCATAATATAGAGTATACACACAAACACACACACAAGCTGTTCAGTTGTGATGGCAGTATCCTTGAAGTCCTTTATTATCATTATGTCAGTCATTTTCTGTTGCTAGGTCTTTTTAAATAATAGAAAAAGTCTCAAATATTACAGTGTATGATGAGTTGAAAGGGATGCTTTTCTCTGATTCACAGTATTATCTGAGGGGATATTATGTTTTGGAAGCTTTAGTCATTAGTCTCCCTAAAGATGCAGGTTCTGTTAGTGTGTGTCGGCCTCGTCCTGCAGGACTGAATCTAATTCACAAACACACTTCAGCACCTTCAACATTAGCTGTTGTGGAATTTACATTACCTTCAGCATGTCTATCATTCTGTAATCCTTTCAATGTCATGCAACAGAAGGTTGGGATGAATAAGTCATATACACCTTTTTCATTAGAACCTTTAGGTCACGTCCATCTTTGGTCATGTGACTTCTACTCACAGCTTTGGGAATCACTGACGCTTCTTCACCTAAAATAATATAAATTTCATTAGGTATTGAGTTCATATTCGGCAGTTTGGCTCTGTTCTGTAAACTCCATGACTAGATGAGAGGGAATATTTTTGGTATTTTGCTATGTCACATTGTGCAGGGAACATTTTTGAGAGAATTCTGGAGGCAGTAAAACCACTGAAGCTGCAATGGTGGCAAACATCACTTCTGTGTTCAGTTAACATGACTTTAAGGCAAAAAAACACAGCTAATATTAGCATTAACAGTGTCGATCCCAAAGCCTGTCAGTCTCGCTACAGCTGTGGTGGCTGCCTGTGTCGGCATTAAGGAGACCACCAACGACGATCTCACCTCTGGAGGGTCGAGCAAAGACAAAGCTCAGTGCAGAGCAAATTAGCATGAGCCATAACAAGAATGACAAACAGTTAGCCCCCTGGAGGAGGGGAGGCTCTTTAGGAGAGCCTCTTTAGATCGGTAATTTCACAATGGTGCCAAGTCTGTAAAACCATTTAATTAATCGGCTTAAGACCACAACAGCGCAGACAGGCTGATCTTTTGCTGTATTTGCCCGAAGCAGGTGCGTGTGGGTGCACCTAAGCCCGGCTCATTGGTCCTCTGCAGGGCATGCAGCTCAGGCCAGTATCCAGTGGGACAGTGCGGCAGTGTGGCTCTGAACAAAGAAAAAAAGAGCACCGTGTGAGAAAAGTCAAACACTGAAATTATTAAAGTGGAAACACATCTGGCTCTAAGTCCTTTCTCCATCTGAAGTCATCCGACTCGCTCACTCAGTGAGATGTGACCAAGAGCGAGAGAGAAAGCCCCTCAGAGGTGATCATTTGCTGCTGACTAACCAGTCTCACAGTGGGACAGACTGCCACGTCGCTGCCCCGTTCAAAATCAGCCTGGTTCACAGACTTTTTCTAGCCCGATGAGACTTGGAAGGAAATGCAGACCACAGAGATCACCATAATGGTTCCACCCAGGCAAATAAAGTCCTGGTCCTAACAGTTTCTGGAAGTGTTGGTGCAGAAGGGGCTTTTACCAGGAAATGTTTGGAGTTGAAGGGAAGTTATTCCAGGTGTAATTTCAGTGGAAACATGCCTTGGTTTTTAATATCTCCAACAAATGATAACTGTTCCTTTGGTGGAAAAAAAGCTTGTGTTCAGGTCAGATGTATTTCAGCCAAGTTGACAGGAAATGCTATAAAATGTAAATGCATGTGGGTGTTTTGATGAACAACACTCCATAAACGTGCTTGTAAAATGCAGCCCAGTTTGGGGAAGACGACGGGCTGCCGTCCAAGTACAGATGTTTGCTAGGAAGAGCACTGCTCGGACTACTAAATCTCACCAAATATTCTTAACTGCACCATTTCACAGCTACCAATCTGTGACCTATTTTTTCAAACGGCCCTGCTGTCACCTGTCTTTTATTTTTCCATCCGGGGGAAGTCAGAGTTCCCTTTGGCTTGAAAAGCTCCACAGTCTTCTCTCATCAGCTCAGCTTGGTGACAGGAGTCCGTGTACTGGTTGAAATTTCAGCACTAAAGATGTTGACGCTCTGACTGCTGCCACAGTTTCTCCTTCCCAGCAATAGAGATATGAAATATCAGAAGTGGAGAGCTGGTCGAAAAATAGCGCAGCAGCAGGTAATGCTGCAGTTGCCAAGAAACATAAGAAACACATGAAATCAGAATTGAAAAGAAAGGTGTGGATTACTGAAGCGCAGAAATACCAGTTGAGATGAGCAGCCAACATATCCTGACTTCCCAAAAATTAAATCAAGTTAGTTCGGATACCTAAAAGTAATGCAAACTCGTTAGCCTGATTGAAATCAGCCCAGAAAACTCTGAAAGAAGTCAGACTATCATTACCAGATAGTTCAACCATGAGTCGATTTACAAGAGCCGATGCGATCGGTGCATGAGCTAAATTTAGCGTATTTTTCGCATCTAAATCAGGCGTTCTACGAATCCAAGAAAAGCTATTTAACGAGCAGCTTTAGCCTAGCAAGTAAATTCGATCTATTCACCCAGCTAAATGAAAAAGTAAATAGACTCCTAATCCGATTTATTCAAAATATTTTGTAGAATTAAAAGCATAGTGATACAACTCAACGAACACAGCACAACCAAAACAGATATTACTGACCATAATCAGTCATTTATTAGTTTTCTCTCTAATTGCAATGAAATCTACGGGTCAGAAATTTCTTCAATGCCAACAGAAGACAAGGAAATGATAATGAAAGAGTTATTGTACTAGTCTATTATTATTACTTGTAGTGCCAGTAGTCACAGTTATCCGTATATCCGTATCAATATATTACAAATAACAAAGTAAGTCATTACAGAAGAAGAAAAACATTAACTATTAAAGAAAAGTAGATTTTGCTGCGGTCGTCAGCACTTGAATTACGGTATTCTGGAATATCCTTTTGCACCTTCAGTCATTCATCTTTAAAGGTTTAAAGAAAACCTCAGTGGTTGAGCTAAGACAATAAAATGATGCCACCAGGAGTTTAAAGCACATTGCATGCAAGGATGTGGCCCCCAACAAACGCTTTTTTAAAAAATACTTAGCCACCAGACTGTACTTTGTGGACAAAAGACACAACAGGAAGCAGGCTGTTAAAGGAGAAAGTAAAAAAAAAAGTTTTCAGAAGGTTCATGACTGGTATATAGCGGTAAAAACCAGGACATTTATTCTTTTATGTTATTTACAAAGACTTCTTTAGGTGACAAAACCCATTCATAAAATGTTAACTAGCTGCTGACAATCTGTTGATCAGACCATAGTGATTTCCACGTGTCAGCATTGCTTTTAAGTTTGGAAACGCCCCGAGATTGTCACATATGTTCTATTTTTTGTAGACTGTGTAGCCTATTCATACGATGAATATATTATATCCTATCATGTTACCATCTTTCAGAGTTTAAAAGAAGCCTTGATTAGCTCACTGTTATTACACCTACATTTGGAGAAGATTAGCTGAGCTTCATGAACTATCACAGGACTGTGTGTGTTGTTGGTGTGTTGTCTTCAGGAATATTCAGAAACAGCCTGTCATCAGAGAGGGTAAAGGTGCGATTCTAATGCATCTGCAAGTTCCAGCCAGTTGATTATTTACTCTTGCTCAGTCTGTTTTCATGTTATATAAACGTGACATGTTTCTTTGGTTTAGCTGTTCCTTTTATCTATAATTTAATTTTTAGTCATGTTTCATTTCTGAAGCGTTTCTTGCTTCGGCCATTAAATCATTAGTCAAGTCATTCAGATTCAATTGTCTATTTATACATTTAGAAGATGAAAATCACAGATCTCGAAGAATTCAAAGCTCGCGGCAAAGAAGCCTCATCGACAGCTTAGATGACGTATTGATTTCCTCAGAGAAACCACAGAGAGAGGAGACTGGCCAGCCTTTCATTGATTAGTTAGGTGTCTCTAAAGGAGAAACGAGTAGCTTTTGTATGCTGTTGCTGGGCCTGTGGATGAGAAACAGAAAACCTCAGTGATTTTTAAATCTGTCTGTTATTAGCCAGACAGCACCGCCATGACTGCGGATGCTGGTTTAAACAGCCTAAAGCGTACCTTCTGGTGTGTTCACATGTTCAGTGCTCTGCCAGCTCTCCTTTACAACCCTGATAAGGGGTAAGTGATGATTACCAGGAGATGAGATAAAAATGACACAAATTCTCCCAACGACCAACACTGTCACCAGCGTGAAACACCATCCCGACGGTTGCCGCAGACAGGATGCCTCCTGCCTCGCTCGCAGTGAGAAGTCACATTTACAGCTCCGCTGTGCCCAATGAATCATGTAATTTGTCATCACAGTGTTTCCCCTCTGAGCTAATATTGGATCACCGCGGCTCCTAATTGGACCAGCTAAATTACCATAATTTTTTCAGCTCCATCCTGTGAAAGTTTACAAAGTGAAGCTGCGAGCAATTATCCGTCACCGTCTTGGGTCTGGAGAATTGGAGGCTTGACCCCACTTGTCGGAAAATCACGCTTGACACGGGTACTCCTGCAGGCAATGTCAAACAAGACAGCTGGGGCCAACAGTGGATGACACGCATCACAGGCGGCTGCTAAAGATGGACCATTTGATGAAAATAAACTAGTATTTCTGTTAGAGGCAGCCTTTCATGCCCGCGTGCTCATGATAATTGCTGCCGTTCTAAATGCCTGATTGTCACCATGTGACCCAGCCACCTCTCTTCAGCATTTTCCACAGTACTGCTGGACTGTAGGGAGATTATCCACAGCCTGGGACAGGCGTCAGTACGATGTTCGAAATGCTGTGAAAAATCATATTTTTATTGTTATGAAGATTCCGAACGATTAGGCAGTAAGACACCCACCACATATAGTCTGGTATAGACAGAATTTAAAATCGTGCATGCCTTTTTTTGTCAAAGACAAGGAAATCAAAGATTTTTCCACAAAGACAGGCGTGGGGCAATGTGAAAACACCAGATTAAAGAGCATATTTGTGAATTAGTGGGTGGCTTGTGTTCATGGCACATCAAGGCCTGCGTGACATCATCGCCATTTCCTCCTCATAAAACTAAAAGGTTTTATTACATGTAAAAGGATTTTACAGACAACACATGGAAGTAAGTGGGAATTACTACAATGGGAATTTTGTAAGTGTTTTATTTTTATGATAAGATTTTATTGCATAATTTTTATGCATACAATTAAATACCATCATTATGATTTAAGACTCAAGACGAACTTTAGTTGCAATATTTTCTACATGTAATCTTACAGAACTGCTGATGGAGGCCCAACCCTCACCCTCAACCTGACTAAACAGTTCTAACTTCAACCTTAAAACCAAAACTTAACCCGCAAAGAGGCCTTTGAGGTTGTGAGGACCAGCCGTCATGCCCCCACCTCCCAAAAATGTCCTCATTGTGCTAGTAAAATGAGTATTTTAGTCCTCAGTATGTAGCAAGTTGAATAGAATAACCCCCCCCCCCCCACACACACACACACTGAACCACATCCTTTTTATTAGATCTCTGAGCTTTTCCAGCTAGCTGGCTCACATACTGATGACTTTACTTCCAGGCTTCCAGGCAGGCCACAATTTATTTTTGCAGCCTGTATTTTTAACACCACCTTTATTTTTTCCCCCCTTGAATAATTTTTATTTAAGTGCCAGGATTGATTCCCTCTGCAATACAGTGTGACCTGTATGATTTCCCTGACATTTACCGTTCGATATCACTCTATTGAAAGTGATATGAAGTCATTTTTGACTTTTGAAGAGGTCAGACCACGAAGCCTGCTGCGAATAACCCTTTATGATGATGGTTCTGGGCCTTTTTTCACTGCACTGAACCTTGAGCTCGGCTGTAAACTTGCACCAGTCTCAGGGTGTTTGACTTTGAAATCTGCCTAATTAAAAATCTAGACCATCCCTGAAATAATAGCATGGAGTTGGTCGTCTTTCACACTTGTCAAGCATATCAATGATTCCTTAAGGTTTTCCTCCGATCTTCAACTTTCTTTCATTCAAAGGGTGTTTCATTTTTTGTTGCGAGCGGTTTGATGTTTGAAATTGAATGCATTCTTGATGAGGTGGCCTGGGAACTGGCTGCCTGTTAGATCAGCACTATCATCAGGCCTTTTAGGTTCGAAGCAAATTAGATTTGGGGTCCCCAAGGTGCCCAGACCCTCGCATACTGGTGATGTAGGCTTCTCAGAGCGTGTCACTTCCTCGATGGAAATTCACTTTCATTGGGAGAAGATCCGAGGCCCCTCTGGACATGCTCGCAGCTGGTTTCAGGGTGTGTCAGATATCTCAAACTAAGACATGATCAGGCATTAATTAAGCAACCTGTGATATTTCCACCATATTAATTTGGTCCAGGTGGGCACAAATCCAGAGTAATCCAGACTAACTATCTGCCTAAAGTTCCGGTTTTGATGTGATTGATTGTGCATGTTTATAACTGCAGAGGCACTAATCTGTGATAGGAAACGCACAATCACAAGATCACTGTGGTGTTTTTCTTAGACGGACAGAAAGGCATGCAATTGTGGCAATTCGTGCAAAGGAAGAGGAATGCTGTCATCTGAGACAACGCTCCTAGGAATCCCATCTTGATGCCGAGGCACACGCTGCAATTTGCCTTTAGCGGTTTCCCTTTTGGAACCAGCCTCTCGGACGTTGATGGAAATAATAAATCCCGTCCCACTTCCTGCAGACACGCTTGCCCCGCCACAAACGACTGCGTGCTTTTTTTGTTGTTGTTTGTCCCCACAACTCTACAACAATAACAAACCAAACACATTCCATCAGGGTAACTAACGTGAACGTTTTCAGTGGTGTCCCAGATTAAACATCCCTGCTCCGTCTCCTCCATGCATCCATCCATCCATCTTGTCTTATCTGTGTCTGGAGTCCATCAGGTGTGTTGTGATGTGTTGATTCCTGCAGGTAAATTGACCTGAAATATATCATTAAAAAAAAAAAAACAAATGCCAAAAACCATCTCCCTGGTTTCCAGGAAAAGCCTAAATCATTGTCTCTTTGGGGAGACCGAGCCGGTAATAAATTGGAATATAGAGGAGTCAAGAAGCGTCGGGAGTTTTGATTTGTTTGTCCCGGCTGCAGTCTTTACAACCATTTTTTTCCTTGTCTGCCCAGACAGAAGAGTGCGGGCAGCATATCTCCCCTCACTTTTATTTGCAGGCTCTGGGTGTCCACTATTGGAAAGTGATTGACCACTCGCCTTAGATTGAAATTGATTACATAAGGCCTGTAACAATGGAAGACTGTTGATATTCTGTCCGCAGCGCTGAAGGAGTGTCAGGGGATTGGATGCGGCTGTCACGACAACGGCTAGGTTCTATATTAGTGTATTGTCTAATAGTCAGATCCCAAAGATCAGACTGGGCCTTTGATCCCAGAGATAGTGAGCTTCTAATTGGGTTGTATTGATCCACCCTGCTCTTGTCTGTATGCTTTGCTGAATGAGGACTTGAACAAGTCAACTCAAATTTGCCTGAGGCTCAGCTGAATCATCTTGCGTTATCTTGTATTATGAGGTGCAGTTCAGGATTCTGGACATGAACAACAGACCTTTACGGCCAACTCCACCACTTTCCTTTGAATCTCGGTTAGATTACAGACAAATTCCAGTTTATTACCTTCCTATATGTAATAAATATGCACTTGCATGCAAATGCATAGTATTAAGCAAGTTATAAAATCAAGCATCTTTTAAAATAGAGGATTTTTAAGGTATTTAACAAAGCGTAAAAATAACAGCAGAATTTGAGGATTTGCTGAGCCCTCCTGGGCAAGGTTCTACAGGCAAGGAGCCCCGACTGCCACAACCTCACCTTTAGTAAAAAAAAGAAATGGGAACTATCAGAAAAGATCTGAGGCTGCCGGTGTCACCGATTCAGCAGCAGACCCAGAAGCATGATTCAGTGGTGAGCAGTCAATTTTTAAAACCAATTCTAAAACAGTGAGGCCAGCACGGAAGTGGTGTCCATGGAAGTCTCGCTGCTGTGTTAGGACTGTAGTCGAAGGTGAGAGAGGGGCTTTGGAGAACTGCCAGACAGACAGCGATGCAGACGTCTAGTGTGAAACAGATCAAGGCTGGATGACTGTCTCTGGGTTAGACTGGGACACTTGTACTGGATGGTTTTTTTTGTTTTTGTCAGGGAACCCAGTTGGCAGCTAAAGGGAGTTTTGAGACTGGTTGAAATGATGTGAATCTAAGTGGTCAAGAGGTTATTTTTTATATATATATATTTTTTTTATATATATTTTTTTTTATTATTAAATCTTTTATACCTACCTTTCACCTGAGGAATAACTTAAAAAAAAAGGCCACCATATTTTTATTCGACAGACATTTTAAACACAAGAGGCTGAATTTACCTGAATGACTGAGCGCAGATAAGAAAGAATGTAACCCTGCCCAGGAGCCATTGATTGTTCTGCTGCTTGTATTACTTGACATTTGTATTTGACTTACGCAACTTAACGCTCACAGAGGTTGAGTAGTGTCCCTGTGAGCAAATTCCCAGGAAATAATTAGTCAGCTCCAGCTTTTCTTTTTTTTTTTCAGCACTACAGTGTAAAAAAACAGTGTGCAGACCGTTCAAACCCTCTTTCAATGCCGAATTGACCTGTCTGCATCTACATCTGCTGCCAATTTATTGGATGCATATTAAACGTATTTTGGAGAACATTATTTGATTAAGGGTAAAAAATTAAATACGAGCACCTGACTTTTAACTTAATATCGTTCTGGCCAACAGAGCCTGGTGGTGTCACACAGCCAATAAATGCAGGTTAATGGAAGCTCACTGACAGCATATGAGCAATCAGTGTTGTCTGTACACACTTGAAAAAACACACAAATCCCAGATGAGACCTGAGAATGTCAGACTGCGCATCTCATAACAACACACTCGTGTTTGAGTGCTGATTCAGCCAGCTCCACTGCTTTGGCACAAACGTTGGCATGTGTTTGTGAGCCTCTTAAGATTTATTTTACCAGGTCTTGAGGTTTTTGAAAATATATGATTTTGTTGTCTTAAGAGCTGCTGTGAATTATTGTAGACATAAAAAAAATCACAGATAAAATCTGATTTGCAGTTTAGCCCATTTGCATATCATGACTGCACCTCATTCGTCACTATTTAATGGTTTCATTTGTCATTGACAGTCCTCACAAAACCAACGTGCCCCAAAGCCATGTTTGTTTTTAATACAATGAGCAATTTCTGCGATGATGCAGGCTGATAAATGGAAATATATTCAGTCTCATTTTGCCTCGGGCGTACAGTAAAGAGAGCGTGTGGGACCTTTCTGGCCCGGTTATGGAAGTTCCATTAGTGAAAGACGCCAGGAAACGAGTGCCGGTAGTCATGTAAATGCACAATTATATCACAGATTCTTTTTACACGTCTATGTTCAGCTAAAAATAGGATTTCAGTTGGAGTCATTCGATCAAACAGCAAGGTTGTGCTCTTCTCCACCCTTCCAGAGTGGTCGTTCAGAGCCATGCTTAAGCCTCATGCTGTGCACATCTATTTGAAGCAGACCTCTGTCATCCGCACCCAAGCCAACCATCCTACAGTCTCCGTACCATCATGACTTTCACGTCTTGTTTGAAAGACTTGGCAGCAATCTCGTAGCAACAATGCAGGTATCGAGAATCGAACCCCCTCCCTTTTTCATTAGTCACGGGGAACAGAACGAGTGTTTCCATGACAACGCCCGTAGTCAAAGTTTAGAATTTTTTTTGTTTATTTAAAAACCTGACTCTGTTGTGTGAGATTAAGTTATTTTAGTGTAGTATTTTTGTTGTCTACCAAAAAACCGACCTGCGATCTTACACGTAGCTCATGTTAGTCTGAAGTCACATGGCTCAGTTCAGCACTGCCCATCAGAATATTCATCAATATTTCAACAGAAATGATTGTTGTCGGTAAATAGACCTCTAGCTAGTTTGTACTTGATTTCTGACAAATTCTGACAGTTGATTGAGAAGCTCGCTCAACGTGCGACAATCACAATTCACAGCTTTTTTTTTAGATTTTTACTGGATTCAAAACCACTAAATGACTTAAAAAAAACCTACCGTCACTTGCCTCACTTATGTTTAGGTGCATTTCAGTGTAGTGCATTTAGTGCTATGTCTGTAGTCGTTTCCATCCCTGACCTTTATTAATCACCGCACTTCTTCTGAGTTCAAGCTGGGTTTTAATTTCTTTGAGTAAATTATCAGCTGCGCTCTACACTTCAGGCCTCCTGTGTTTTTGTAATTAAACAGATTTAATTAGAATCACTTCACTGGGCGTTTTTGTCTGTGCTCTCGAAATGCTGTTAGTTCCTGCGACACAGATAGCACATGTGAACAAGAGAGATGCTTGTTTTTTTGCTTTCTAATGAGCAAAGTAGATGTTGCGTGTTTTGTCGTGGTGTTAACGGATATCTGCAGCACCATATACACATTTGTTCTTTTTTCACATAAAATCTGATGTAATTTGGTTGAATTCTTTATTAGTGCGCATTTGTCTGGCTTTAGTTACAAAAACCCCCAAAAACCTAAAGTGTGTATGTTGTGTTTTTCCACATTAAGGTGTCTCTCTGTTTAATTGAACTTCTTGTTCAGAATGGATCAAACGGCAACAGATGTGTAAAATATTTTGGGACCAGAAATCATAACTTTGGATAGGTTATCCAATAAGTTGAGCAAACCGTTGGCGCCCGTATAAGGTAACACAGCAATGTATCTACAGGGCCTGGAGTCCCTGTTTTCATCCCTATGCTGCAGCAGGACACGTCGCTTCACAAAATTCACCAAAAAATCCTGTTTCAAATCGCAGTGAGAAAAATAAGGGATGGAAAGTACAGAAAAATGAAAATGCCTCTTTTATTTAGGAAGTGTTTTAATTTTGCAGTGCATGAAAAAGGCAGGAGCTGCTAAGAAACTTTAAAAGAGCACAGAAAAAACATTATCTTAA
>CAAE01014781.1:2090088-2101816 GCA_000180735.1 Tetraodon nigroviridis
ATTCTGTCACAACACACACAGGCCTGAATTTCACACTGCAGGTGGGATAGTACCCACGCAAAGTTTAGTTTAATGAAAGTTGGATTTGTTTATTTGTATGTTAATCTGGTTTCTGCTGGGGTTTATCCCCCTGAAACTCTCCCGGCTTCCCTCACCTGCTGTGTTTTCCCAGGGCACTGTTAAAGTGGGGCACTTTGGGCTTTAATTCTTCCATGTTTACTTTCTGCACTGTCAAGTGATTGAAGTTATATTTTAGTCACTGTGCTGGCTGCAGTTTCTGCTGCTTTGCCAGGCGGTGGTTTGACCAAGATAATACAAATCCCTTTACACAGCATCAGTCTCCTTTCTCACTTGAGCTGCGGCTGACTTACACTTTTTCTTTGGAGAAGTATTGGCTATAACCAGATGGAACGAGACCCCAAGATAAACCTAATGCACAGAGGGAGAGGATTCCGGCTTCAGGTGCCTATGGGAATCCTGAAAGAGCTGGACTATCTGAAATGGAAAATACATGCAGCGTTATACAAATAATGCGCACCAGTGGAACTGAATGCACATAGAAATGCAGATAGTGCAGTTTTCATTCTTAATTATCTTGGAAGTTTGATATATTTTTGGGTTGATTTTTTTTGGTCACGTGTTTGGTAAAAAAACATTTCCAGAAGTGACTATAATAATAATAATAATTATTATTATAATTATTATTGTTATTATTATTATTATTAAAATCAAAACTGAATTATATTTGGCTAAAATGTTCTTCGGTTCAGTAGCTGTGGGTTGTGTAGTGGAGTGGTTGCTCTCATGATATGGGGGACACTAGTTCCATCCCAGGCCCCTGTGGTTCTCTGTCGGGCGTGCACGGTCTGTCCAATGTGATGTCCTGCCGTGGACAGAGTGTAGTGTGCAGCCTAAGATCTGTTGCCTATGGTAACCTCATGGCGGTTCCTGGCAGATTTCAGTCAGCTGAATAGTGTCGACTCGGGACTTTGACTCCTTTAGATTACCCAACGCTGGACCATCTAGGCACCTCTCTGAATATCCACCTCTCTGAATATCCTTCTGCTTTTCTAATTGCAGCCAGAGGTCGGACCATTCCAACTCTCCTCCCATCAAATACCAATTAAAACACTTGCAAGCATACAAATATATGGGTGTGAAAAAATTGGGAAAACTGGGAGGTTTGTGTCACTGGTGTGTTGCTGAAGAACTTTTTATGTTGATGAGTTTTAATTTGACTCATTCATTACAGTCATTGTGCTTTTGGCTTCATAATTAGGAAGCCATTCCTCATCAGAAGTCCTTGTAGACAGACAATAGGCAGCCATAGCTGATATAACTGTTTAAAAATAACCAACATGACTTCATAAAACCTTATCAAAGATAAAAACTGCTGACAAAAATGAACACAAGAGAATCTGTTGGAACGTCTTAGCCTTAAACCTTATGGAGATGTTATCCAGCAGCAGTCCAACCATCTGAAGCAAGACTTTTAAAAAAGTGATGAATCCATCCCAGTTGGATCCTTTTGCTCTACGATGAAAGCAGTGTTAATCCACTGCTGATCCACTCTGGATTCAAGCTGTTCATAAATCAATAAAGCTATGAGATCCCCCCCCACCTCCCCCAGGTTTAAATACAAAAATATATGCCAAACAAAACAAACCAACAGTATTTTAGTGCCAAATTTGAATTTCATTCAGCGATTTTGCTTCAGAATCGATTCATTTCTCCCCCGACAGCAGCATGGCGGCTCCCCACGCTCACCTCTGTCTACATCCTCCAGGTATCCCAGCGCGCGTCCCTCACTCTGGAGTCAGCAGGACGAGACTGGATTCCACTCCATATTTTGTTTCCCTCTTTGCCGTGCCAGCCTCTGTGGAGTGGAGGCAGAGCGCGCTGCTCCACGCAGCAGTCCCACTCAAGCGCAGCGCCCGGAGCTCCTCTCTGCGCACAAGTTAAGCGAGCGCGGCGGGAAGCGCACTGCCTGGATTCATGCGGCACCTGTCTTCTCACACTCTGTTCCCGAACGCCAGGGGACTTTCATCCGTCCTCGTCTGCGTTAAAAGCCTATCTTTCTGCGGAGAAATGTGTTGGTAAATCCCAGTATCGCAGTTGCGGCCATTAAACGCTTGTTCATCAATTACTACTGCGCGGGGGGGGGGACTTTTTTTTTTTTTTACCAGTCAGCGGGATACTGCGGAGGAAGTGGATCTCCACAGCAGCCGACAATGCTCAGATTAGAGACTTTCATTTGTACTTTTTCACTGCTTTCTGTGGCAGCCAGAGCAGATTTTAAGGCGCGGAACTGCAGCGAGGTGAGGGAAGCGTGCGTCGCCAAAGGTTTCAGCTTCACACATGTTCCACTTCAAGAGATTCCAGGTAAGGCTGCGCCGTCAACAGTCATCATCCCAGACACATGTCTTATTATCTAGGCTTTAAGCGGGCACTTGTGGGGAGGCTGTTAAAAGAAAAAAAAAGTTGTATTTTGCAAAGTGAAACATGGTCATGATGGAGGACCGCGTCTGCAGCGAAAGGGACCAACTTTTAAAACGCACATACTAGATGCTGATTGAAAAACACGCAGCTGGCATTACTTTGGTGTCCGACACTTTTGCTTTTAAAGGATTAAAAAAGGGGGGTGGGGGTGGGGGCGTGTGGATAAAGGGGGACTGCGACCCTGCTGGCGTCTTGGCTGACGGTCCACCTGGGAAAACAGCACTATCTCAGTCAGCCTCCGTGCCGGTGTGAAGGATCCCCAGAGGTCTCTGCTTGTGCAAAGACCTGTCTGCTGCGTGCGTGTGCAGGTCTGCCCTGTGCTAACCAAGCGGAGATAATGAATGGACAGCGCTGCACATTAACACGTATCCTTGGAAAATGAAGTGATGAGGTGAAGTGGAAGTGCTGGTTCCTGCAGAGCTCCAGCAGCAGCAGTCCATAATCATGAATCATCCTTTAATTTGAGCCACACAGGAGTGGTTATTACATCACTGCATGAAAGCCCAAGCCTGTCGGGGTCCTAAATACAGCTAAAAATGCAGTTTTATAAATATGATAGTTTATCTCACACTATTTCACAGCTAATGTTTTGAAATAGAACTTTGCTACCCAGTAAAATATCTTGGCTTGTCGTTAAGAAAGGTCATTCTTTTAGGTTTTTCAACTTAAGCTCTCTGCAGGCAAAACAGGAAATCTGGTAGAAATAAAAGGCTGTTTATTCGATGACAAGCACACCTGTTTGGAGACGACTCCATCAGACCCTACCTGGTTTGTTCCTCTGACATCATGCTTGTTATCCAGGCTGAGTGAGAAATTCAATCTTCCGCATGTGTCGCGGTGATGTTGCCCTGAATAAATGCCTTTTGATGTGGTCCTAACCTTACATGTCGTCTACAGAGACAATGCGTTATCAGCTCAGCAAATTCACACAGTAATGGGCATGCCCTTTAGGCCCCAACACACTGCCTGTCGTGCATGCAACGTTCCATCCGTTCCTCAAAACTTTCATGGGAGTTTTTTTTTCCTCCCACAAGTGTCCTCTACATAAAAAAACAAGATATCTGTTGTGATTTTTTTTCTTTTTAATAAATTAGATGTATTATTAAAATGAAGTTTTACAAAGAATCTTTAAGAAAAAAAAACTGTATCAAAATAGGTCTTATATTTGATTGAAGTGTAACACAAAGCAACTGAATCCCCACCCAAGTACCAGCACATCCCATAACATCAGGCACAGAAAGGATTATGTATGGCTGCAAACTGACGGATGCCGCTGATCCCAAAACAGCCATTTGTCTCGTCCATTTTCTCCGCGCCTCAGCTGCCATCCACATGTCTTTTGTGGTGGTTTTAACACTTTAGTTTCTGTGTGTTTTACTGCAGCGTTACTCTACAGCAGCAGCTCGCTCCTTCCTGCAGAACACGACAAACTTGCAGCAATGTGATAAATGGTTGCAGTCATGGCATGGAAAAAAAAAAGAGATCAAAAGAACAAGACAGATCAAACGTGCATTGATTTAATTAAACAGAAAGATAGATGGATAGACTCACTGGCTGATGGGTAGGTCCTTGTGGACCGCCTCTCAAACTTTACCCCACACTCACTTTACTCCGGCTCTGGGGCTAAAACAGCGAGCCTGTTGGTCCACTTGCAAGTGAGGGTGCCGCTGGAGCAGATGTTGAGCGACTGCCGTTTGCTTTTGGATATCTTCAATTATCTCCTTCTGTGTGTGAATTCTGCACAGCTGTCAATTTAAAAAAGCAGAGGAGATATATATTCTGCCTTTTCTCTCTCACCCTCCCTCTCTGTCTCCCACGCTGTCTCTGCATCAGTGTCTGGCACTGCTCTGGCGCTGCCGTGGTGCAGGCCGGATTTCTGCTGTTGTGTTTGTTTGAACAGAAGGAACCAGGTCAGGTGGAATGACAGCGTCTGAGTCATGTGGTTGACAGAGGTGTTGTTATAATCTGAAACCCGAAAGCTCTCTTGACACAGTAATTCAGAAAGACTTGGGCCATGCCCGCTGGCCGGATCAGACTGGAGGGTGTCAATGCAGTGAAACTAGGGAAAGAGGAAGTCAAAACATCTGAAAATGGCTCTAAAAATGGACTGATTCCTTAGCAGGCCTTATTTAGAATGCTGACGTCATGAAAATATGCCCCTTTAAATCCAGCTATTGTTTGCCCAAAAAGGGTTTTCATTGTCTGCATTTTAGAGAAAATAAAATAAAAAAAATGAAATAGCAAAACCAAAGGTGTTAGATTGTGATCATCCTCTGCTGTGCTCTCATTTGACGTCCAGCTGGATTCCCTCCCTGCCAGCAGATGAAGATGTGACAGAAATAACTGTGATGATATTATATGTGGTACTGGTACGGCTGGGTGAGTGATCGCTGCTGAGGCGTGTAATGTGCGCAGGGTCTCCGCTGTCATGTAATGGGATGGAGAGGATTAAAAGGGCTAAATGGGAGTGCCTTGTGAGAGGATGCCCAGGCTTCTGCAGGTTCTGCAGCGGACGCCCGTTCCACTCTGACGTATTGTCAGATCACAGTGACCTTGCTGTCAGTCACCCCAGGAGTTGGATCTGCGAGTGAAATACCCCAAGCATCGGCCGATGTTTGGAGATGTAATGGAGAGGCCTGTGTGAGTTGGTACACAGCAGCACCGTGCACTCCGAGCAGACCTGACAATAGTTGCATTGTCGAAGGGGAGGAGCCCAGACAATTAGTGATTTGTCTCCCTGCGGTGGGAGGAATTTCACAAGCTTTTGTCTCCATGTCATCCATCATGACCCCGTGAGAGCTTCTCAGTGCACGTGTTCCCTACAGAGAGCAAACAGCAAATCAGGCAAAAATTGTCATTAAGTTTGATTTCTGGCTAGTGTAATTTTTCATTTATAAATTGCAAATGATTTTGACATTGAATGATGAGTAAAGCTCCTGCTGGGAAGGAACTTTTTTCTAAATTATGGCAGAACTTTGGAACGGTGTGGTTGAACAAACACACGCAGTGTGATTTTGTAAAATTGAAAAAAAACAAAAGAGTCTTACTGCTCAGCAGCTGTGTATCAGAATATCTTAATTCTGTTATTTCTACTACCACTTAATCAGGAATGTCTTTTTAACACACCAGAACTCACCTGCAGAAGACAAAATATGTTTAATATTCTTCAATTATTCTAGCTATGTTTATACTTCTTGACCTTCAGAAAAAAAATGCTAAGGATCTTAATTTATGACTTTAGGCTGCAGCATAGTGCCCTTTCTTTGCTGGCACCCCACCAGTGTGGTGAGGGCAGTATGCCTTGTTGCTCTCATTGAATCTATTGTTGCTGCACATCTACCACTCCTGTTCTATTGACAGTGTCTGACTAGACTTGCTGTGCAACTGGAGTAGGAGTTTGCTGTTACGCTGCTCCTCGGGACGGCGCTGGTGCTGGGCGCCGCGTGTCCTTCCCCTCTGCTCCGCCGTCTGCTGACTACAGCATGCAGCGAAGGGGTTTCAGCCATGATAATGAGGGGCGTCTGTAACCTAACCTGTAAATGTTGAATGAAGGGTAATGATCAGCAGAGATCTGAGGGCTAGAACTCCACCGCACTCTTCCGCCATGGACCACTTAGTGACTTGAGACACAGGCGAGTGTCTTGTGTGTCCTGCGGGACTCTCAGGGGCTTCTGGGCTTTCTGCCTGTGTAAATCGAATATCCTAGCTGGTCTTGGTGTGTTTCTGACCAGACTGTTGCTTTCTAACATGCTCTTAATTAGGTAAATATCAAAGCCATGCTGTGAAATATGCCGATTTTGTTGATCATGCTGTTCAAGATGCCTACATTCATTTGAGCTAAAGTGATGTTGGTACACCTTGTTAAACGTCGCTGCACATGAATATTGAGCAACTTTAAGCCTTAAGGTCACACTCCGTGTATTTTTTAACTTGGCATACATTTATGCAAGGACATGGTATTTTTTTTTTCTTAAACAAATCTTAACTAGTAGAGTTGATAGAAAGTTTCTGAGTGATGTTGTACAGCTCTGTGTTACTTTTTCTGGCAGAAAGACAGCTGCTCCACTCGCCTGTCAGGTTGTGGAGATTTCCCACGTCCTATTTACTGTCGGTACTTTATCTTGTGGTAAACTCATTAATTTCACGTCAACAAGGGTTAAGATAGCGGTAGATTAGCAGGATATTGTACCTGGTTCTGATGATGTGAGCTAGCTGCTTTGTGCTCACGTCAGTTTGCAGCAAATTCAGTGTTGACAGTACCATGTTATAACAGTGCCTGTTTCAGGATGATGTTTTAGCAAGGTTAGATATTTTCTTCCCTGTTTTTAAAGTGTATTGAGAGGTATGACAACTGAATATGCCTTTCAATCTCAGCATAAAGTGCAGCATAGGAACTTCAAGCAAAGGAAAAAAAAAAAAATCCAACAAAAAAAAGTGCCAAGAATGTTTGGCTTTCATCGAATACAACCCTGGTTGTACTTATAATACACTTATTATATAAATGGGCAAATTTGCTGCTGATATCTTTGGGAAACAAAATTCCTTAAAACGAGTTCATTGGAAACAGGCAGCAGCTTTACGTTTTATTTATTCAGACTGTCCTTCAAAGCAGCAACCTCACATATTTTTTGGTGCAGCAGCTTATTGCGGCTTGTATTTATGTGGCTGTGTGCGGCTTCGTAACGTGACCTGCAGTAGACGCTTGCTCATTTGCTTGGAGCAGATGATCCATTTCAAGCCTCAGACTACAGAACCTTTCTGCACCTAAAATAACTTAATGGGTGACAAGTGATGAAATGTTGTTGGTGCTTGAAGGAGTTTCCATCTATGAGCGGAAGCTTGTCTTCCTCTGTCCGCTGACCACAGCCCTAGAAGACGGTCAGAAATAATCACCAAGGTCTAAAGTGGTCAGAATAGTCTGAGGACAAGTCAAAATACATATGTTCCCACCAAAATGATTATAATTTTAGCATGATAGATCATACCTTTGAATGCTAGCCTGACCGCGTGATCATCACACAGACTTGCACACTCCTTCCTTCCAATGTCTTGCAATATGAAAAATATATAAATTTGGATTATGAAACACTTCCAGCATCTTTATTCCTGTGCTTTTTCCTCCCGGATTCTCATGAGGATGCAGGATACCACCATGCTGTTGTGCTGTGCCGCTTTCATCGGAGGCTCTTTTATGTCAGTGAAAATGTTTCCTCTTGAACCTGTCCTCATTCACCCAAGGACACACACTCCATTGTATCAACACCCCCTGGTTATTTAAAACACTAGCAGGCCTTTTTGCCTTTGATAACGACTTCTGACATGACCCAAAATACCATATAACATGATTTAGGTTTGATTGATGTAAGGTCTAACTTGAGCAAGAAACTTGGCTAGGCTGTACAAACGACCCACCAGAGATATCATTAGAGATCTCTATCCAGGCGGATGCTGATATATGTTGAACTTTATTCTCATGCACTGTGATGTTTTTTTTGTTTTTTCTTGTCAGTGTGTAATTATCCTTTCGTCACAGCGTAGGAGTGTACGGATGTCTAGAAACATGCGAAACTGAGTGAATATGACTAGTGGATCACCTCAAATGAGGGCGTAAACATCACTTCAGTGCTCACTGGAAGTGCATTCTCAGTGAGCATAAATTGCAGATTTAACATTTCAGAGAAATGTTAAACAGTATATATGACCACGCCCTTCCTGCCGGGATTTCAGTAATTCATTCGTGCATTTGTAGTTTCATCACATACAGTGTATTCTGAGCTAGCAAACTTGATTTGCATCATCTCTCCTAAAATAGTCTTTTTTAAAGGGCACAGAGTTTTGCATTTGGCTTTCGTCCTCTCATCTGAATCATCTCTTATTGCTAAGATAATCTTAGTCGCATGAAAAGCTGCATAAAACTGCTAAAATTGACATTTTTATCAATGAAAGCTTCCACTCTGAACTTAAAGGCAGCCAGATGCCTTGAGAAAGTTTCTTCAAGCTGTCTCTATAATATCGAGCACGTTTCAAAGCTGGTTTCTAGGCAGCATGATGATGATTTTCTGTAGATTTTCCTCTTTTTCACGAACAGGATGGGTAGACAGATGCTTCCTTTCACAGTGTTCAGGTAGAGATGCCCAACAGATGCCTGCTGCTCAGACTGGTGGTGAATGGATAAAGCCAGCCTGTCTCTACCTCTAGTTTTCTTTTCTACTCTCATTTTCTCTCCCATTTATTCTAAAATGTAAAAAGACAAGTTCGTACAAACTATACAGACAGACTAACGCATGTAAGAAACAGCGGAACATGCATATGGTTTCATCTTAGGAAATGTCTTGTTAAGAATAAATTACTGCCCAGACACCACATTCATTTTATCGTGCAGCAAATGCTCTGTTACATTCCTGCTTCTCAGACGCCACATTTGCGCCCGCACCTCTGATTTGTCTCCAGTAAGGACTGTCACATTTCAACCATCACATCCAATCTTTCGGGCTCGCCTGATTCTTATTCTAACTTTCCAGTTTTCAGCACAGTTCTCTTCAACCTCCGGATGTTGACGACTCCGTGTTTATAAACAGAAACCATTTCAGTTTTGACAAAGCCAACTGCGAGGAAGAGTTTTAATCTCTTACCCACTCAAAGCTTTTTGATGAGGCAGAATTTAGTCTAAATATAACATTTTCTTCTTGACATTTTTACTCTTTCCACCAAATTTTAAATTTATTCCACCATTTCCTTGAATTGCACATTATTTATTTATGTGTACATTTATTTTTAAAAGCTGGCTTCGATAATCTTACATAAACATAAAGCAACATTCAGATGATTTATTCATCCCACGTTGTAAATGCCCAACTGACGTGCCAGGATAAGTACATATGAGAAAGAGGTGTTAAATAGTACACAAAAAGAGGGCAACTGCCTTTTGAAGGTGAAATGCTGTCATGAAGAAAGAACAAAGTGACATTGGGAATGTTGATCTTATGAGGGTTGACAGTGGCATCAGTGTGTGAATCCATTAAGTGTTTGTCAGGGGGAAGTGTGGGACGGAGCAGATGGCGGAGTGCATATGCTGCAGATCTCTTTGGCCAGGTACACTGATGAACTCTTCTGAGAGCTGACCTATCTTTTGCTGTTATACAACATCTCCAATGCTTAATTCTCTGAGCACCCTTCAGCAAAGATTGCAAAAGATGTGTGAGGAAATTTGTTGATCCTGACCTGAAAACAAGTCCATATGACATATTTGCCTTGATATTCTAAAAGTACAGTTAAAAAGGCATCTTTGGTGATCGTATTCTTGTGGTTTACTCTTCAAATCACATTCATGATCTATAGGCAGCCAGGCGTTGACATGTGTTCAGGTGAACCTTGAAAGTTTTGGAATATTTGGGTAGCGGCTACTTAAGATGTGTCGCTGACTTATGATCACGGAACACCACTGTGTTGAGTGAAAGAAAATGAGGTCAGGGCAAATGCAGACTTTAGACAGGTAAAAGACAATGTCCACTCTCAGCACCTGCCAATCCTGTTCCCTTTGTTTAATAGCTTGCCAATGCTGTATTATCTTTGCTATGTTTACATTTTTTTCTCTCTCCCATTCTTTATTTCATCTGTCCTGTCTCCCTCTTCTTCTCCTTTACCCAGCTGACTTTCAGCTGGGTGGTTCCCTATTGTAAGCCTGGTCCTGCTCAAGATTTCCTCCTGTTAAAGGAGCAGTTTTCCTTGCCACTGTGCTTATCTGGGTATTCAGACTCTGGGTTTCCATCTCTGTAAAGCACCCAGAGATGTATTTTTTTTTTGTAAAATAAATGAAACTGACCACTCCACTGTCACTGTGCTTTTAATAGTGAACCAGTGGCCACAGGCCAGCTTTGATACAAGGCCACAATTTAGAATTATTCTCCTCAGTTTTTGAAGTTCAACTTGGGATTAGACACATCCTCGGGCAAAAACAGACTCAGGAAATTCATGGAAAAATTATAATAATAATTATAAAAACAGAAAAAAATGTCTCCAGCAGCACCAAACTAGGCTGAACTAGAGAAACAAACAGTCCCGCATTTTTGGAACTTTTCTTTTTAAAGTAAAAGTGGTCTCTTTTTTTAGGTTGCATGTACCCATGAACAGTCTGGACACTGGAGTGGGCTCCATGCTAGTAAGTTTCAGGCAGTTTACCAACAATACCAGGCAAGTTATATAAAGCCTGTCTGCAGGGAGAGAAGAGGAAGCATTCATGGGCAACCATATGTGCATAGCACTTGTATGAGGTGACAGTTTTATTGTATTATTAATGTATTTTATTATGAATCATTCTCTGGAGCTCTCTTGAAAAGCAACTAGGCAGCAGACCCCTTTTTTAAACCAGCCACAGGTGTTTGAACACTGTGGATGTTCACGGTGTGTGAAACAGAATGAGTCAGACGCCAGCAGATTCTTTACGGCAGCACTAAAACCCAGTTGCATGAGATGAAAAAGCAAAATAACTTCTTTAAATTGTAGAACAGACAAAAATCATTTTTTGAATCAGCCTCTCACGCTTCACCTCCGTTGTGTTGATATGATCTGATTTACTCAGATTACTTATATATTATAAACTGGTAAATTTCCCTCTTTCAGCGGCGGCGGCAGGCAGCTATTTTGTTTCCAAACCCAGACACCGGCCTTGTTGTAATAAATGTTCAAACATTAGTTACACTCTTGTTTCCAGCTCTCTCCACAAACACTAGCAAATAAATATCGGACTCATTTAATCCTGCTCCTGCCAATCTTTCCCTTTATTTCTGTTTTCCCAAGTGTCTGAAAATCTTTTTTTTTTTCTTGTAGCTGGTAGGTTTATTCAAACAGCCCACTCAAGTGTTTTATCTAAATTCCACTAGCATGTCCAAAACCCCTCCAGGGGAACAAATACTCTGGGCCTGGTTGATATGAACATCCCTGGCAGTCACTGGCCAATCCCCCATCCCCCCTCCCCTGTTTCTCTTTGCTCAATTAGACAATTCCTGTAATCACAGGAATACTTTGCAGTTCCCCCTTTTTAGAATTTTATTCCACAACACATTTTTGCAGTAATTATGTAGATTACTAGTAAGGTGAGTGTGCTGTTTTAGGCAGGTCATGTGACCTGGCCCAGTAAAGCCAGTGAATGCGTCTTCCCATGTATGTGCAGCAGAGCCGCTCTAAGGGGCTGTGTTTGTGTTTAAAAGCAGGAATCCAAATGTTGGGATTA
>CAAE01014781.1:2122203-2133457 GCA_000180735.1 Tetraodon nigroviridis
CCAGCTGATGTAGCCAAATTTAAGTGGCATTATTCTCGATAAAGAGCGCTGTTGCATTAACACTCAACTCTTATTTATTTGTTTATTTCTTTCACCCAGACACGGCATGTTTTCCCCTGATAAACTGAAACAATAATGCCCATCATTAAGATCTTTTATAGCTTTCTGCAACATTGACCACTGAAGCATCTTTGTTTTGTGTTTTAACTCAGGATAGACGAGATGTGCCTGCATGGCTCGTTTGATAAAGATAAAAAGTCTTCCTCAGGCTGGCCAGTGGCTGATTGCTGCTGCAAATATCAGGATAAGTCTGTGCTAGCCACGCCACAGCCGACTGGACTCCACTAATACCTATAAAAGCGAGAGCCATTCATTTACAGCAAAGCCAGCCTTTTCTCTCCTGCTGCAGAAGACTCTTGTTCACACCTCCTTTGTGTCTTCCTTCCTTTCCTTCCAACACAAGGATCCAAACTGCCAGATTTTAGGCCCATCTGATAAGTGTCACACTTGATGCTGGAGGCTCTCCTGTTGTGAAATATGATTTGCTCCCAGCAGATTTCCCTGACCTAAATTTAGAGTGTGAGTTTTTTTTTTTTTTTTTTTTTTAAATAGCATGCCTAGGTCTTAATATATTTTTATGTTTGCCATGAAGAAAGGAAACCTTCCTCAGGCTACTGAATGAATTATCATCTTAAAAGGATTAAATATCAGGCTGTACGGTGTCAAGTGTGAAATACAGCATAATAACTAATCATGTAGAGGTCTAGAAATGTAGCAGCAGAACTTTCATTATTCTCTTTATGGTTCTGTTTGGTATTGATGAATTCTGATTTTGACCCTAATGAACAGGAATTGCTCAATGAGCTGACCTTATGTTTCTCTGCTGTTTGGCTTGTTGTCAGTGTTCTCAGTTCCCTGAAAAATATTACAGCTACACAATATAATTTAATATTTCATAGTTTTTCCTTATATTGTCCTTAGGATGAGTCTGAAATGATGATGTATGTATCTCCACAATTACATACATCGCACACAAAAGCTATTATTTTCAACGTCCGTATTAGATTGTTGCAACAGTATCTGTTCCAAGGTTCTCCAAATGGGGGTCTGAGGTTCGTATGTGCATCCAAGTGATGCGCACTAAACAGCAGGTCAACAAAGATGCCCGAGTCATCAAACACCGCTGTCCCTCTGCAGGTAGAGAGGAGCTACAATCTGGTCTGTGTCGTAGCCGACTGCCCCTCTCAGCATTCATGCGTGCATCTTTGAAAGCTGCACCCAGAGTAACTGGAATATGCAAGTGTTGCTCTTTATAAATAATAAACGTGCACACACTGGAGCAGGTATTAAACAGGATGATGCACAACACGGGGCTCCAGCAGGTGGTGATAGACTGCCTATCACTTATGTGTCAGACCTCGGCGAGCTCATCTTGTTTTAGCGCATGCAGGGCAGCGTCTAAACGCTAGCTGAGGTGTAGACAGACGATGGTCACGCTGTTGTCACTCTTGTCTCTCGTTAGGGTCATTAAAGGGGACAATGATGGCATGCATGTCATTTCCAGCAACTGCAAATCAGCAGCGCTACATGGACGCTGTGGCAACGGCCACACTGCAAGGTTATAGTGATGGACATCTGATGTGTTTCACTGGTTTAGGCCGCTTTGCTTCTATATCTTACTGCCTGATTGGTGGTTGGGTGATTCTGCTGACAGATACATAAATAGACAAATGCCAGCTGTCACATAAACTCATCCTTTAGCGAGTTTTGAATGATACATTTTAGCCAATTGTCAGTGTTGATGGAATGGGCAAGCCAAAATTAATAAATATATTTAATAAATATGTGAAGACAGTCACATGTAGGAATCTTTTTTTTCACTGATTTAGTGAGGAGTCATTATGACAGCCTGCTCCCAGTGAGGTCTTGTCCTGGGAGGTCTGAGGGTGCAGGAACCTCTCCTCACAGATGGCCCTGACTACTGTCATCAGTTTTGGGAATATGTTAGTGGTTAGATGTCCAACACAGTGAGGAACGCTGGTCACACACAGAACAGCAGTTATGGAGATGAATGAGGTCTCGGAGCAATGATGCCCGCAATAACAACTAACTCATTTAACCTCTGAGAGGGCAGCGACTGCTACAAGTCAAAAATGCTGCAGCACTTTTTAATGTGAAATATTCCAAATGATCCTAATGTGATGTGATCAGAGGCATTAATTGAAAGTAATGGAAGTAAATAAACTCTGTGGGAATGATCATGATTAGTGTCTGGACAAGGCCTTCTGGCTTGTGTCCACACAACAATATTAATGAGCCGTCACTCTCATTTATTTTCCACAGTGGCTGTAAATAAATGTGCTCTATTAAATGAATGACATGTCATCAGTTTTTTTGTAGTGTAACCAAATTGTGCTAACATAATTGGGCTGATCTATGTGTGAATCTGCATACAAATAAAATTTTCCCTGAAGATCCATATTTTAAAGTGAGTAATGGAAAAAGCTTGCTGTTTTCATGGTCTTCAGATTGTTTTTTTTTTTTTATTTGTTTGTTTTTCTTTTTATCTGAGCGATCTTCAAACCTCTTCTTAATTCTGTATCTCCAGAGATGCAAATCAGGGTAAACCTGAAATGAATCATAGTAAGTCTGAAACCAGTTTGGAGCCCAATACAGGTGGAGCAGCGTGGATGCCACACTTGTTTTTATGTTCTCAGTCACTGGGTGTGTGTGTGTGTGTTTATGTGTGTGTCCTTTGATGGACTGGTGATCTGTCCAGGGTGTAATCCTGCTTCTGACTCAGTGAAATCTGAGATAGACTCCAGCCCCACTTGACTCTTGATATAAATGTGTTACATAAAAGCCTAACCCTAGCCATACCCTAACACACACACCAACACACACACACACACACACACACACCGCCGTGTGCTGGAAGGATATGATCAGAAATGAATTCTTGGCGTCAGCAGTTTCTGCATTCAAACCTGTCACAAACACTGAAAGACAATTGGATGGTTTCACCTAGACGTGCTCATCTCTTTAGACACATGCACTATCAGCTACTGCATCTGACAGAGAATCTACCCAAAAGCTCTTGTCTTTCTTCATACTTCCAGTTGGAATGTACTTAATTATGTTCAGTAATTCTGCTCCTTTCAGGCTTTGATTGTTGTGTTTTCACCTATGCGTCAGGCATCAACACACCTACTCACTTTTCTGAAAGCAGCTCTGGAGGGTTTCAAGCTGCGCAAACACAGACCAGAACAGCAGAATTAAATCAGTGTTTCAATAAAATGCACAGACATACATCTCCTCTCACTAAAATGAAAATAAAGTCAGGACTGCGCCACACGTGTGAAAAGGATTCAGGCAGAAACACATCGTGCTCAGCACAAATGTATCTATAAACATAGGTGTGTGAACCGTGTGTCTGTCTTGTGTTACACTTGTTACTTTAATCAGAATTGAATACAGCCATGTTCTACTGGTATGGGGAGCTGAGCTTCAGGCTTTTGTTTTCTAATTGAACTTTCCTTCACACCTCTGTTGCCCCTTCCTAACTCCTGGACTTTTTCTTCCACTGTTTTGACAGATGCCATGCTGCTGGTGGCTCAGAGGCTTGAGGGACCTTTCAACATCGAATCTGTCATGGAGCCTATCGACGTCAAGATTTCAGAGGCCATCATGAATATGCAAGATAACAGCGCTGAGGTTTCCTACAGGGTATGTCACAGAGCCTCGCGTACAGAGCGTTAGCACCTCAGACCGCTGATAGAGTGTCTTTTATTGCACATAGATAAAGAGTCTTTATTGGCAGAGGTTTGTTTTTTGCCTGAAAGTAATTTCAATTATATGTTTTAACCTGGTGGAATAATCTTAGCTCTGCTAACAGTTGGTAATGTGTTTACTGTTCTTTACTGCATTTTTCTCTGCCCACAGAGAAGAGGAAAAAAAAGTTGTTTAGTTGTGAAAGATGGTTTCAGCCTACACGCTTTTGTATGTCCCATGCAAGAGGCACAGATTTGTTTATGGTTTAAATATATGTGGTATTTGCCCAGAAGCCCGTGAAAACCTTACTGTCATCGTAAATAGCGCTGCTCAGTATGCTCTTTGTTAAATTACCTTTCAGCATGGTCACTTCTGACTGACGAAGAGCGCAGTCCTCCCTCCTAATGTCGGGGTGAATGATTTTTCATATAACTGCTTGAACAAAACAGCAAGTTCTCTCTGCTCTTCTGCACCCAGAGCCATTTAAATCCATGACGACCGTGCTGCCCATGTTTTCTGTAATTGCAGGTGTTTTCAAGTGTCTGCGGCCAGCCCAAACCCGCAGGAATGACGAGGTCCATCTCGCGGTGTTTCGGATGTGTTCCACGCTCGCTTCAAGCCGTACAGCCCAGAGGCGCGGCCCACCACGGCGGCGGGCACCAGCCTGGACAGACTGGTAAGAACACGGATCCAGTGAGGTTGTTTCCAGACAAGGGACTGGCTCAATGTAAACATCATTTGTCTTTTTGACTTGACTCTATTGATTAAAGCTTGCGATTGGCCGCGGTAAACCCCTGGAGGCGGAAATTAATTCTTTGTGCTTGTCCTTTATGCAAGTCCCTCTATTGATCTGTGTGTTAACAAATCAACAGCTTTAACCGGCGAAGGTGGCGGCCGGTGTCTGATGCCTTTCTCTTCTTGGGTACTGGGCAAACAGAAGAGGAAGGGGGGTGTAGGAACTGATGGATAGATTTTGTGGAGGTGACCATATCAATTGTTTGCTGTAAAAGCACACCTTTATTTTCCAAGATTAGCTGCGTGTTTGTCTCGATGCCTGGATTTCCATCTGGAGCAACCTTGGAAGACAAAGCACTGCTTCGGGGGAAAGGGTAACAGGGGGCTGACAGACCAATTCAGCCGAGGGACAGTTCCCATCATGGATTACCTTTCAAGCCAGCGCAGGCTTCTTTTTAAAGCTCCACATCCATTCAGTCCGATTTCTTTCAGTCTGAGTGATGTTAGTGTTTATATCTCTACCTGTCGCCAGATTTATTCGTTTAATTTGTTGAATCAAATCAAACATCACTCTTTAAAAAGGCATTAATTGATCATTTGTTAAGTAAAATAGAATTTAACTAGCATCCCTTTGCTGCCATCTGCCTTCTGGGATCCTACAACAAAAAATCACCTACATGTTGCGTTCAACACTGATGACTACTTTTAATCAATTCTATTTAAGTTCTTTGCAGTCTCATTAATTCTGGCCACACAGTCGATGTCTCAGTGCAATGCTTTGCTGTTTTGTTAAATGTGTTCTATGGCTTCATCCACCTACACCGCATTAATTAAGCTTTTCTGTTTCTCTGCTTTTATGCTGCAAACCAGAGGATTGTCTGGAATGCGATGCAACACAGTGTAAGGTTCAAGATTTTATACCTTTTTCTATAGTGGGTTAATTGTTTACAAGTGCCTTCAATGTAAAAAATATTCGTCAATTATACTGAGTGAGTGTGGAGGATGCGCAGGATTGTGTTCCAGACACGAGAGGTTTACATTAAACAAGCTCTGTGGCCTGCAGATCCCAGGGGTGTGGAGCTCTTGTTATAGGTGTCAGTTACAGTTTGGTTTCCACCTCACAGATGGGTTAATCTGGACTCCTGTGAAGGGTCTAACAGGGTTTGTCTACGTCTTCTCACTTTGTCTCCAAAGAGCCAACGTTAATGTTTGTAATTGTGGATCGTGAACAGCCGAGCCATCAGTGACCTGTTGGACATGGGAGGAAAGGATCTCAAGGGTGGGGCTCATGGCAGCCGCAACTAGAGCTGGGAACCTGAGGAGGAACATTTATATCATCACCATCAGGCCATCGACGTCCAACATAGATTTAAATGCTGAGCGACATTCAACTTCTGCTGGGGGGTTGTTGCTCATAGGTAGGATCTAGTTAAAAAGATCTGTCTGTTGCAGGAGCTGTAGAGCACATCTACATTTTGTAGTCTTCAAATCAAAAGACTGAGCAGAGTTGAGTTCAGCAGCAAATAAGGTAAAAGCAGCCGGGCAAAGATAAGATCAGGTTATGTCTGCTCAGAACAAAGCAGTGCCAGTTGTGTGCTTTTTTGTAGCCCCTTTCCCACCACAGGAAGTGTTTTTACTCAGGATGCTGAAAAACCTGCTGTGGCAACAAAATTCCCCAGGGAAAAAAAGTGACTTTCACCTCAATTGTTTCCCGAAGTACCCGTTGTAGGGGTTTCAGATTGGTCGGGGCTGTGTGATGAAGAATGCTGATTGGTGGAACACACTCACAGCCTTTGCAGACAGATTAGCAGGGTTTTTGTTTCAAATCTACTGTGATAAAATCCACAAACTAATATCATCAAGCAGACGTAGTCTGGCCTTGTTATATAGCGTCTGCATGATCTTACTTTGGCATATCCTTATTTAGTCTTGTACATGTATGCAGTTGTTCCTTCATGGGCTGTGGAATCCGCTGCAGAGCTGCAGCAGGGATAAATTCTCCTCCTGGTGTGGCCACTTCCACCGAGCGGATGCTGGACAGGTGGTCAGTGGGAGGTTCACAATAAAACTTTATTAACTCTTTTTTCATATTTCCAGGCTCCACGCTGCCACAGCGAGAGCTTCATCCTCACAGCATGATGGTTCTTGGTTTAATTGGTAACGCGGGGATTTTTTTTTTTTTGTGCTAAGCTTGCACGTTCCCCACCTCATCCCTGCGGTTTCCTCCTGGCGCTCAGACTTCCTCCTACAAACCCCAAACCTGTTATTTCTTTTAATTAATGCCACCTCGTGGCCTGGAAGTGTGAACGATTTTAGTTCTCGGCCCCGGGAGGAACTGGTGAACTTTGCAGGACGTTTGTCTTACTCAGAGTTTGATTTTTGGTTACTGCTGAAAAAAAAAAGCACTCTCTGCTTAGAGACAGACTAAGTGGTCTGGCTTTTCATAGCAGCTGCATTATGCTCTCATTAGTTTGCCGGCCTTTGTGTGTTCTTCTTGCAGCAGGGACCTGACTGGGTTCCCTAAGAATGCCATTCTGTCATCCCACACGTTGTCCTTTACATTGTGCTGCAGGATAATTGGCTGTGACAGTGACACGGCTCAGCCTGGTGGAGGATCTGCAGTTTAACATCCTCTGATAAGCCTTCTTTCTTCTAGCTTAACAGCTGAGCTCGCGAGTCCAAGAATGTGCAACAGGACTGCGGGGAGTGTCTGCGCTCATGTGTTCTGTTGCCTATAGTAAAGTCTGGAGGAGTGGGCCCACCTCTGGCTCGTTGAGCCGTGACTGTTTAATTGCCTGACATTCTGTCAGAGCATCCTGCCAGCTCTGAGAGAAAAAGAGATTTGAAAGCCCAGAGAGGTGATAAAGGACCAATAGGCTATCAGGCTTATAGACACATTGTAGACAGGAGATAGTGTTTCTAATTTAACATTTGTAACCAGTTTGTAGTTAAATGCCCACATTTACTTTATTATTCAGATTATTAAAAAACAAAAATTGTAAAGAAGAGCCTGTGGGGAAGATAATTCTATCTTCATTTATAAAGGTAATGTGATTTTCATAAGGAAACATCTCAAAGATCACCAAATTACTTTGTGATTTTTATTGAATAGCCTTCATGGTCAGCTACAAGGTTATTGTAATTAACTTTCATTAATAACTAGAAAAGCACTTGAAGAGCACAGACCTCCACAAGCAGCTCATTTCCTCACAGATGGTGACTGACGCCTGTTGAATGGAGCAGCGACACGAGGTTATATAACAAAGTAGTTGCTTTATGATCAAAGCCGCTGCTTTGATCTTGTCTGTTCTTTGGAAGGTCAGAAAAAAAAAAAAGCTAAAAGACTGATGGTGATGTCATGTACCCCAAACTTTGGGGTATTTGGAAAACCTGTTAAAAAGCTTTATTTCCCAGTGGGAAAAAAAAAATCTCATTCGAAGATGGGAAATTAGAAGGAAGTGAAGCAGCAGTGCTAAGTTTTCCCAGCTCTGCAAAAACATGACATTAATAAAGTAATTTTGTTACGAACAAATCTCTCAGAGCAGATTTCCGTTTGTGCTTCGCTGCCAGTTAATAACCATCAGTTTAGATTTGAAGAACAGGCTGTGCTTCGACAAAAGGGAATTCATTGAGATGCGAGTGGAAACGCCTCTCACACTGAGTTGGTCGTCACCACCTGAAACCTGGGCCCTTCCACGTTCCATCTTTGAAGATGGACAAACAGCTCACACACCAGAAACGACAGGTGTTTTTCTGCTGTTGTGCTGTTAGTGTGTTTCTGAGCAGGTGTTTACAGCCAGCCTGTTATCAAGTTATGGGCAGAGCAAAGATGAGGTTGTATTTACAGAAATAGAGCAGCTTGAGACATAAACCCATAGGAAATCCTTTTCTGCATGTGTTCACACTGCATGCGTGTGAGTGTGAAAGCCGGTAATAGCAAAATCAGTACCTGACAGTGTGAACATGGTCGCGCACGGCAAAATCACAAGCTGCCCTCTCCTCTTTTTGGAACGTGTTCACAGTTCCACAAGAGAGCCCACATTTCAATTCACCTGAACCTCCGGCTGCTGCCAAAAGAGGCAGAGGAGCAGCCACGGGGGGCAGTCAAGGCTGCTACACAATCAGGGCTGCTGCCATAACTGTTAAACGTCCATGTCTGTTGGGTTTGTTTGCGTTTTTTGCAAAAAGAAGTTTATTATGCGGTTCTATAGTAGATCTGTGTGTTCATCTAGTCTTCCTTTGGGCCTGTATGTTGAGTTAGCTTTAAGAACATTTAGAGCCTTAAGAGCTTTTAAAAAAAATTTAAGTCTCCGTGTCCTTTCAATGTTTTCATCACCAATGTACCGGTACATGTTTTCTATAGGCAGATCCTCGTATGTTCATCCTGACTCTACACTGAAAAATGTGCCAGTGCTTTTTTTTTTTTAATGTTTGCTTGTTGTTGTTTTTTTGCTCCCAGCTTTTTCATGACAGCAGAGGTCAGCATCAGGGCTAAAGCTCAATTAAAACAAAAACAAAACACATATTGGCTTTTTTTCCCATCGTAGGCAGGCTGTAATTTAAACTTTAATTGCTTGTCCGCTCGTTTTCACGCTAGCGTAAATGATTCATCACTGCGGCTCTTTCGTAATGTGTTCAACTACTGAAGTTTAATACTCGCGAACACAATCTTTCCATTTTTCTCTCCTATTCTCTTACATGAACACTAGAAAACACTAAGCAAAACATTCATTTGTGGTCTGTGAAGTCAGCTGTCAGGAAAAGGCGCAGCCACTCCCTTCCCAAAACCTCCAGCCTGCTATTATATTTGTGGAGCAGGAACATGTCGAGCCACCGAAACGTTCTTGTTTTGGACACAGCTTAATGGATGTAAGGTAGGCCTGTCCACAGCTCCATTCTTTCAGCTCTTGTATCTGCACACTCCTGCCCAAACTCTGCAATTATGGAAATTCCACACATTCTCTCTCAGACCACGCAAAATAAATAGTGTGGAAGTGCACATGTGGCATCTGACCGGGTACTTTTGGACTATGAATGTTGTCTGTGAGATATTTGACTTTGGTGAAACGATAAACTTACAAATTCCAATGTACAGCAGAGCATCCGTGTGTTGTACAGAATTATTGGTTTGGTTTGAACATTAATAGAAAATGACATTTTTTATTCGGTTTATCAGTACAGTAACCGCTGCGTATTAAAGAAAAATGTTTTAAAGCCCCCCATCAACAGCAAACACTAATGATAATTATAATAATAAAAACATCGAATACCTACAGCAATGCTATTTAGAATAAAAAGCAAGTTTTCCGTTAGTTGATCCCTCCTTTGTGTGTTCTCTGTGTTTCGAACTGATGGACTGTAGCACCGGCCGATTTGTCCCTATTGCATTTTCTGCAAGTTGCAGACAGTTTTTCTGAAGTCTGGCGGCCTGCTGCCCTAACCCGATCCACACCTCTGCAGACATATTTGATGTTGGCTTTGCAGTGTCTGCGGTGTGATCTGCTGGCAGCATTTCTGATGGATCCGTAAGCACAACCAGCCTTTGGCTCCATTAAAGTTTAAACTACAGTTAAGATTCTAGATGTTCTGCTGCATGATACACACTCACTGAGGCCCAGTCTCACACACACACACACACACACACACACACACACATGCGCACGAACCCTCATTATAGACGCGAGCCTTCCGTCCGATGAGCAGGCATAAAACAATCTGTCAGACTGTCGGTCATGATGCCTTTTGACCTTGGTCCTGTGAGGAGATGAAGACATCACAAATGCTGTTTCAAGCCAGCAGGTGTAACAATGGAATACTTATTAGCCACAAATCACCTGCATCATTTATAAGATAGCAGCAGCATCCTGTTAAAAAGCTGTGACTAATGAAACTGTTTTTTTAATATAGGGTTTTTAAAAAACTATATACATATATATTTGTAGATGTATGTCTGAACACCTGAGGGAAGCCGCGTGGCCGGTCTTGTTGTGCTACTGCATGTCTCAGTGTGGTGATCTGCTACACCCAGGCTCAGGCTCCGCTTTAGACAGCAGGATTTCTATAAAATTCAGCAGCCAGTCAGATGCTTCAGGCACAGGCCACATGTACAGGTGAACCTCTGCACGCTTTGGACAAAAAGAGAGAGGGATCCTCTGGTGCTGCTCCTCCTCCAGTGTCCAGTCTGCTAGGAGGTACATTTTGGATCAGGGGAAGGCTTAACCTGACTTATGATGTCATATGCGGGAAAAGAATCTCATCACTCTAATCTTGCCTGCTGTGCTCTTTGCTCACCGAGTTTTCTTTTGTCTTATCTCACAGATGCTGCAGTTTAATCTTAATTGCCTTAATTGGCTTTTTTAGGATTTTAAATGTGCAAAGCATTCCTGTTTTTACTTGAGCTTGGATGTAAAATTCCCCGTGGGAATCATTTTACAGCATATATTGGAGTCAAAAAATATAAAATTTATTGACAGATGTCCACTTTAACACCAGAGATCTCTTTCTGTCAGCAACTGTTATTCCAAATAAATTGTATAAAATAGGGTTATTGCTAACATTTAGTCAGCTGTCAGCATGGCAGCAGATTTTCTGCAGAAATGATTAAACCAGACCATCAATTACGCTCTTAGAAGCGCAGTGGTTTCATTTAAATCTTTTACACATTGTCCCTTCCTCCTCGGTGACTAATGCTGCCGCCATAAAGTGCTCTGCTGCGCTTCATATCTGTCGATACATTAATGAGACACAG
>CAAE01014781.1:2133476-2155828 GCA_000180735.1 Tetraodon nigroviridis
TAAATATTCATTACTCCCGTTCGTTGCCTCCTGTGAGATGCTTCCTGTGAGAGGCAGGCTTAAGATGGCTCTCACAGAATTTCCTGTATAACACAATCAAAACAAATGCAAAATATTTTCTGCTGCGAAATAACAATAAGTTTCACGGTGTGCCAGGTATCCATTCTGGGTCGGCGGCATATTAACAATGTTGTGGTGCCTTCACTGACAGCCCTGTCACCGGGAGATTTAAAAGAAAGATCTACTCATCTCCCCTGGCTGTTGCGATGTCCACGTTAAATCAAGTTGAAGTGTTCGACTGTGGCAGATTTATGTTGGTGCATAATCACTCCCAATCAAGAGAACCAAGAGAGGTGGTCCGGAGAGCAGAATAAAAACCCGATGGCTGCGGGAGGATGCTAGCAAAACGGGTTTATTGTGCTGGTGTGACACGTAGCCTGGCAGTGATGGACCCGAACCACAGCTGCACTCACGTCGAGCCTCATTTTGGTCGCTCGTGGTGGTGCTGCTGCTCCGTAGCTGCGGTTCGCCCAACGTTAGCGCTCCCATCTGTGTGACTGGTGCGAAACAAACAGCTGGCACGGGTCCTCGCGGCCTCGTACAGGGTCGGCTCTGTTCGTGGATATTGATCAGATAAAAATTGCCTCACGTCTGTGCTCACTGGCAGTTATCTGCCAAGGACAAAGGAGACAACTGCTGCTTTGAACATGGGCGTTCAGGTTGTTCTCCCGCTGCTTTTTTTGGGTTGGACTGTTAGTTTTAGTCTGCTAAGTTTTAATGCTTCAGAGCCAGACGGCAGGTCCTGGTTCAGGAGGTTTGTTGTTTATGGTTGGACCCAAACCAATAAACAAGAATCTATAACATGACACCAGAAGCCGCGTCCTGGGACGAACTCCAGCAGGGCCTGAGCACCCTGATATCCGACCCTTCGGCGGCCGATCTGCCGGCTCAATCAGAGATCAGCGGCTGGCTCGCCCTGCGATACGACTTTGATGAAGAATGTGATGAAGAGGCAGAGTTATTCTTACTGAGGACCGGCCTCTCTGTGAGAAACGGCCTCGGCCTGCCCCTGCGGCGGTCGCCCCACCACGGCCAGTGTCTGTGGTATGAGCAGAACCAACTCGCTGACCTTTGTAACTGAGATGCGGGCAGAAAACTGCATTCATATCGAATGTAAAACTATTTTAACGCAGAGCCGAAGGACAGTTGCCAGGGAAAATACGTTGATCACGGAGATGTCTGCCCCTCGTGGTTTGCTAGCACGTACCGCCGCTGGGTCTATGATTAGACTGAACATGCACTCATTTAGCCCAGACTAGCAGCTCGGTGATATGCTCTGTGTCAAGTTGTGATGACATCTCCAGATACCTGCATGAAAAAAGGGTCGTTAATTTAACAAGATATCAGGGGCTTTTATTAGCACAATGTCTGACAAGCTTGCTTTATTTTGTCTCTTTTACTTTTTGAGCGGAGACGCTGAACACTGCAGAGAATCAAACGTGATGGGACTACTCAGATAGCAGGACTGAACCATGTCCCGCAGGCAGATGAGAGCCTGCAGGCCCCTGGGGCCGTGGGGATGGCATTCACCCAGGAAAACAACAGCGCCGGCCAGCCTGGGAGGATCCCAGCGAGCTCTTGTCTCATTGACTCGCGCTGTTGTTCTTGGATGTGATTCTGTGTGCAAACATTTTCAAGTGTTTGTCTTTGGGAGCCGCCCGCTAACTCTTTACAGAGAGTCAACACCGGCCTGTGTGTTTGGCTGGATTTGTGGCGAGGGACAGAGCGGGTTTAAAGGTGAACCCGCGTTTGGGTTATGCAAAGCCGGCGGAGCTGCCGCTGCGCGTTAGAAGGCTGCTCCTCAGCCCTGAATTAATCTTTGGTGTTGTGGTTGAGCTGCTTGATAAACTGTCTTGTCAGGCTGATTCAGAGGAGACGGAAATAACTGAGACATTGAGGGATTTGAATTGCATTTTGCATCAAATTAATATGTATTAAAAAGTGTAACCATAAGAAGTGGCGGAGCAATTAAGGGCAATTACTGTCAGAGCCCATCAGCAGGTTTCCATCAAGATGGCCGTGAAGGAGGTGTGGGAGGTTCTTCACTGTCCCGAGATGACTGAGGGAGAAACCAGAGACATTATTCACAAAGCTTCTCAGAATAGGAGCCGTGGTTTGAGATCATGGGTCAGCTCGCTGGAAAACCTTCACTTTCACTTAAGGCTGTGGCCAGAAAGAGAGACGCAGAGAGAAGAGGCCAGAGCGAGAGAGGGAGAGGCACAATGAAGTAATATATGCTCTGTGACAGGAATCAGGGATGCAGACCATGAAAGAAAGAAGAGAAAAAGAGGAAAGAATGGGCAGGGTTGTTGCTGTGAGGCATTTTAAAAATACAGATTGGGTGTTGTTTTGTCGCTTTGGTATCAGCCAGATCATTTCAAAACTAATTTCAATGATATTCCGCTATTGTGGTCCTCCGTGACTCTGTCGCTGCCCGAAATCTATTAAAAATACATCAGTGAGACACGCTGCTGCACTGACGTGCTCCTGCATTACAATAAAACAGGGTCACCGAATCATCCAGCTGCTGTAAATCCTTACCGCTGCTCCCAGCAACAGCCCAGCCTGCTCCGCTCTGACGGCGCTCGTCTGCAGCCTACCACCCGCCGTCTGAGCAGTTCATCAAATGATGAAAAATTGAAATCTGCGGGTGCGTGTGAAATAAAAGAAAACCTGAAGAACAGTTTTTCTTTTTTAGGAAAAGTATGCATGGTTCACACTTTTTTGTAAATGGACCTTTACCAAAGTGAGTACTACAGTCGTAAACATAACAGCCGGATGACTGAGGTCCTTTATGTCCTTTATGGTTCTCCGTGTGACTCATAACATTCTAATACTGCTCTTTCTAGCAACATCTTTAGCCATAGGCATGCATTTCTGCAAAATAGTAGGCAGCATTGTGCTGTATATTGCACCTTGGAGACAAATTGAATATAGATGATGTGATGCATAAAACAGGCAGAGAGAGCAAGGCCACACGCAGCCCTACAGCAAGGATGAGTCTTTACTTCGCAAAAGTGCAAAATCTGCTCCATTCTTTACTCCTTTAGCAGAGAATCTCGGCGTTTTCATACAAAAATACAGTATATTTACTGCGTTTAAAAAAAATGTATCAATCTCCTTTAAATATTTACTACCAAAGTGTTTGATTAGGCAGCGTTTTCACGTGGTTTTCCCTTGTTCAGATGCTGTGATGAGAGAGACGGTGGCTTGTAGGACTAAGCAGGAGCTGCTGGTCTATACACACCTTGCTGCAGAGCTAAAGGAGTCACTTGCATAAGAAAACACCTTTAATGTGATGAGGATCTGAAAGAGCCATCACACCTCCTGGTAACCATAAACTACCAGGCTGTGACTGGATACAACAACAGTTTAATATCCTGAAGTGTGGAGCGGGTGGATCTGGTCGTCTGCTGCCCTTGTGGAGATTTTTAATGAGTATGTTGTCGGTGTCTGTAACAGGCAGCTGATTATAATGAGGAACTTGCCTACACACACACACACACACACACACACACACACACACACACACACACACACACACACACAAACACAACACTCGCACTGCGCAAACATGGGTCTTAAATAAATATGCAGCTCTCTATTCACCTTGCTGGTTTATTTACTACAATCAGACAGTTTATACCTTGTGTGTCTGTGTAGCTTTGATTAGAAAGAAGCCTAATTAGAGCGGAGTTTGACTGAAAGCTTCCTCTGGCTGCCGCCATCTTCACCTTCCTCGGGGACATACTGCCATCTAGCGGCCGCCGCTTCCATCCCCTGCGCGTCAATACTTCCTGATCCAAATGTGCAGTGAAGCAGTTTTCCCATCCAGACAGTTAGGACCTCTGCTGCATGGCAATCATAAACAGGTTTACTGTCAAGAGCTTTGATTTTTTATAATCTGGCACAGTACATAGTTTTGCTATAATTATTTATCTAATTAAAGTGAAAGCATTACTAAGGTATTCGTAGGTTTGCAGTCGAGACTAAGAGGTCTAGAATCTCTCACTCAAACTGAGGTTAACGTCAGAGTTTTAGTCAAACATTGCTCGTCTGCCTAACATGAAGTTCAGCATTGGCCCCCTGGCCAGCATCACGGCCGCTCCGGTGCTCCAGCATCAGTGTGACAGGATTAACACATCAAAAGGGGAGTCAGGGCCTACAGCAGCGTCACACACTCAGTACAGCACCTTTCATGTTCTGCTCAGGTTCACCACAATTTCAGGTGAGCCAACAGCAAGTCAGACAGAAAAAAAAGATAATGGGGGTAACCTGCTGCTATCAGGCCTCCTCCCGGCTTCAGTGAAATATTACAAATTCTGTGTTTGATGACAGATTGGAGTTCATGTCAGAAAAAGGATGTCTGGACTGTGTCACCAGTTGGGATGCAAAGGGCCGTTTAAGTCTGACCTACAAGCTGGAATTATTGCTGCGGGGCACCTTGGTGTAAATATTTAAAAGTTAAAAAAAAATTACAAAATATTAAATATTTACAAGTTCCTGAAAAAGTAAAAAGATAACAAATGATTTAAAATATATTTATCTAAGAATGCAAGTTTTAGGCAATTTTTATCAACGTAAAGGAAATCATTCAGCGACTAAATAACCCAAACCCTAATATATAAAAAGATCTATTATCATGAGGCCTTGGGAGCAGCAGCATGAATAAAGCAGTAGGAAGGTTGAAGAACTCACAGTGCCTTTTTCTACTTTAACTTCTTGCTTCTAAGACTATTTTCATTGTGTAAAACCTTCTTTTCGTGCATTTGCTGTATGTTCTGCAAATTCTTAAGGCTGTACACACATCAGATACATAGGCAGGTTGTAAAGATGTGCTTTACAAACCATTGTGCGTTATGAGAGAAAGGTGCTTTGAAAGAGACTCATTTTTGTCCTGAATGTTAGGTAATATTAGCACCAAGAGAGACCTCGGGATTTACTGTTGTGACTCTGGGTTTTTGTCTTTCTCAACACCTCCATCTTTTCTTTAGGTGATTGACATAAAAGAAAAGCTAAAAAAGTCAAAGAAATTCTGGTCTAACCTGCCAGACGTGTTGTGCGTGGAGGAAAGAGTGGCAGCGGGGAACACCAGCGATGACGACTGCTGGAACGGGCACACCAGAGGCAGGTAGGTGGCCCTGCTGTGACCTTGGTACCAGCAGCTAACTCCAGCTTTAAGGGTTTGATTATGATGCCAACAGCATCAGGATTATGATGCCAACAGCATGTTAGACAATCACAATCACGCTCTCCCTTTAAATAGTAGCCAGCATGGGCTGGGCCACATAATCAGATTTTATTTTCAAGGTAAATATCAGCGTTCCAGTCGCCTCAGCGCCTTTCATTTATAACATTAACTGTGGGATCAAAAGATATTCAGCGTTGACGTGTCACATCTTCACACGTCCTTCAAAACTAAAAATCAGCTTTGCATTTTGGCGGGTGTGTGTGCAGCCTGCTGCTGTGAAATGAAAAGACCACTGGGGAAATCGGCAAAGTGGGTCAGAGGTGTTGGTAAAGCTGAGGAAACTCAGGTGACCGGGAGGTTTGGAACGGCCTCACGGCGGATTATTCACCGTGCAGGAATGCAGGAAACTGGAAGGACTGCTATCACAAAACACTGACAATGATTTCTTTATATCTTTTTGGATGATTTTGGATTCTTCTTTTCGATCATTCTTATTGTTCACCAAGCTTAGCCTCAGTCTCCCCCTGCTGAGAATGAAAACTGTCTTTGTGTAACAGAGTCGTCACGAGGTTTGCGCGCATCGCAAATCAGCATTTTATATAAATAAAATAACTCATTAAAATTTGTCGCAAATAAAAATATTTTAGGTCTTAATCTGAAAATTCAGTGTTACAGAATCATTGGTCATTTTCTTGATTCTGAGTCACAGCCACAGCTTGTTGGTTGCAGTGACGTTTTAGGTGACTTTTATTCCTGGTTTTCACCTTCCAGATACTTCCCTGAAGTGCAGAAGGACGGACTGACCAACCAGCTGAACAACCCGGAGGTGGGCGTGGACATCACGCGGCCCGACACCTTCATCAGGCAGCAGATCATGGCTCTGAGGGTGATGACCAACAAACTGAAGAACGCCTACAATGGCAACGATATCTACTTTCAGGACTCAAGTGAGCAGTTTGGTACCCGCACACACACACACACACACACACACACACACACACAGGCACGAAATACACACAGGAAAAGACTGTTTCCCGTCACTGTGCAGGCTGCTGATTGGTGCAGGTTCTCTCCCTGCAGGCGATGAGGGCAGCGGCTCCGGCAGTGGCAGCGGCTGCACAGACGTCTGCCCCACGGACGCCGACGTCGACGGTGTCACGGCCGAAGCCCCGGTGGTAGAAGCCGACCGGGGGGGTCCCGCGGACAGCTGTGAGCTGCTGAGAGCCCCCCCGGCAGCCCTGGCCGTCACGCTGGCCCTGTTGGTGCTGGAGCTCCTCCGACAGTGGAGATAATGCCAGAAGCAGCTGGCTCCACGTGGACGGCGGTTGTTTTCTTTTTTTTTTTTTTTTTGTTCTTTTTCTGCAATTTATTTTTTTGTTTTACTTTTTGTTCTGGCAGATTAAAGCTATAGTCAAGCGGGCGGCACTCAGGCCACCCGCCTCCAGGCTGGCGGAGCCTGCTCCGAGAACGAGAGCAGCCGTGTATCGTCCTCTCCCAAAGATCGAGCAGTGCCACGCTCTGATGTGTTTAACGCCGTCACGATAAACTCTGCTTCAGAGATTTCTTCCACATGGGGCAGGTATTTAATGTAGGTCTCCACGTGGGAAAATATTAACACGCACTTTGATCGTTTTGAGTTTTTTTTATGCAAAAGTTGTTTGTGTGTTGAGAAAACCGTGGAGAATATGCTTGTGACACAGGGGACGATAGGATCCAGATACATGGTTCTCAACTAAAGCTCCAATGGTTTCTCCTGTGTTATTGGTAAATAATGCACCGCTTGGTCTTTTTTTTTTATCAGTCTAAAGGTTTAAAGGTGTTCATTTCATCTTGTCCAGCAATGTCTCATCATCCCCCTGCTGCCTTTTTTTAATCTTTTTTACTAAAATGACCCCAACAGGCACCTTGGGCTAACATTCAGATTTTGTTATATTTTATACTCTTATTTGCCTCATTCAAACAAGCCAGTTCCTGTTGCTAAATAACTGCTTCAAAGAGAGAGAGAGAGAGAGAGAGACAGAGAGAGAGAGAGGGAGAGAGAGAGAGAGAGGGAGAGGGAGAGAGAGAGAGAGAGAGAAAGAGAGAGAGAAGAGAGAGAGAGAGAGAGAGGGACCGCATCGAAGGAGCACAGAGGTCCTGGTCCTCACTTCCTATTTCCAACACTTTTGCCATCAGTGATCTGCATTTCAAAAGGTCAAAGGGTCATCGTGAGACTGTTTAGAAGCCTGTTTTTCACGACCTGTTTTTGTTGAGGTGAACACAAATATTCAGCCGGCAAATCCTGCTGCTCTCACCTTGAAATTCATTCCCATCCGTTGGGACATGCTTTGATATCATCCAGCAGGTTTTAATTGTTCAGACAAATAAGATATATGCCTGGTTTGTATGCCTTTAATTGCTTTTTATGTTGCAGGTAAATGATTTTTGATTTGCGTTGTCCAATTTTGCAGCATTATGTAAAAATTGGAGGATTTATTGAGTAATGCCAAACAGCACACACAGTTACAGGAAATGCAAAGAAAAGGTCGCCAAATTTATCTGTGAAGGCTGAACGGTTATGTCTGCGGCACAGACAGGCTTGAAGCCGACCACAGTCACCTGTGAAATGAGAATCTGCCGAGGCCGGACAGGGCTGAACGCTCCAGCGGTGCTCCTCAGTAGAGCGTACTTACAGAGAATGTGAGAGGCCTGCCACTGCAGGAGGGGGCGGACAAAACCAGCCTGGATGTGCGTCCACTGTTCCCTGAGAGCCCCCTCAGCTCCATTACAAGACAGCTTACAGGACGGATCCAGGGAATAAACTCACACCACGTTAAATTTACATCAGCATCCACAGAACTGCGTACATTGGAAAGGATTCATTTGTAGATGTATTGACCTCTAAAAGACGTTTTTATGTTTTGTATCACTGATCTGATGATATTTTTGCAATAAAATACAGGGAGAAAAATGCTCACTTTAAAATTGGAACAAAATGCTACAAGTCTTTCTTTTTTTTTTTTTTTTTTAATCAGTATTGTTATTTCAGTGCTGAAAGTCAAACTTTGTTTGGAGCATCTATTTCAGTTCATCTAAGTGAGCTGAGGCACTTAGCGAGCGAATATGCCTTATGTTTTCCAGTGCAATTAAGATTACATTTGTGTTTTTGTTACCGTTCTTGAGAATAAATATTTATTAAAAAAAAATCCAAAGGATTGATTTTGGTGATTATTTTAAATAATTTGGGATTGAGAGAAGAAATGGGAAATCAAAAACCACTTGATGCGTACATGTGCTGTAATTGAATTCATTACAGAAACCTAATTTGTGATTGACATTTAACATTAATAACCTTGAGTCAATAAAGCATGATAGGTATGTTTTCCTAACTGCAGTTTTATTCAGGTTCGTCAGAACGCTGAAGGTCAGCCTAACAATGGAATCTAGGCCTCTTCTGTGTATCTCCTTGTGGAGAAGTCAGCTTTTATCAGGGGCTCGAAGCCTGTGTTCCTCCGCTGGCGCAGGTAGAGCACAAAGATAAGGAGGAGCACCAGAAGGCCGATGAAGACCCCGCCCAGAGTGGAGCCCAGCACGAACACAGTCGGCCCACCGGCTGCATCTGCAGGGAGGAAGGACAGCCAGAGATTAGAAAAAGGCTAAAAGAAAAGAAATCTCAGTCATTACTGAATCAGATGGTGAAACCAGCATTCCTCACCGGCTCGCTCCTAATCTGCTTACAGAAATAATTCTCACACATGAGAGGTGCAAAAAAAAGCCTATGAATGTCGGGTCAGACTATTTCTGTTAATTGTTTACGTTTATGAGATTGGAAATCTGTGTATATGAGGAAATAAATTTATTTTACACTTAGTTTTAAGGCATTAAATGTATGTAAAGTGCAAGGTTTCACAACAAGTTAAATGGACACAAACCTAAAAGATAATACTACATTCCATGGCTCGTTGTTTGGGAAAATGTGCATATAAAATAACCAAAACTGATTTTGTAGATTGATATTGAGCAGATTTGCTTACCTTCATACACAGATGGGTCTTCAAATGCATTTGTTTTTATTGCTAAATGCTTAGTTGGGCAGTTTATAACTCTTATTTTCTGTAAACTTGTAGAAGTTAATTAGCCTATTTCTTTTTTTAATGCTCACTCACCATCCAGGTCAACAGCATACGAGTATCCCAGCTGCTCCGAGGTTACGTAAATTTCCTCGTTGGTAATTGGTGGGAAGAAGGGAACCATGTTGTAGTCCCTGTTGTGACCAATGGGAGCCATCTCGTCTGGGAAAGTGGCGTTGGACGGAGAAAACCGTCTCATCCACTCATCAAAAATGGCATCAGTGAACGCGTGAAGCACCTGAAAGAGTAGGTCACTGAGCTCAGCATGACCTCCACCGTGTTGTTGCAGACTAAGACACGTGCAGGAAGTCAGTGTCCTACCACAAAGATGGGGTCGTTGGCCGCAGAATGGGCCAAAGCGCTGGTTCCATTCAGGAAGGAGTGCACAAGGTTGTGGAGGTTGTTGACAGACTCGTCCAGTTCTCCATCTGGTTTCTCAAAGCCTTCAAGAGCATTTCTGTCAGGTAAAGTCATATTTCACAAATTGTCATTAAACTTATGATTCAGTGTATTTTATGGTTACAAATGGTGAAGGTGAGATATACCTGAAGCTAAAGGAGGAGTTGGTGAAATATGGAGGGCTGTCAAAGTCTCTGATTCCAAGGCAGCTCCTGACATCACTCATGTTGGGCAGAGTGACGTTCTCAGCCTCCATGATGCCCCTCTGGATGAAGCCCTCATTGGTGCCGTTACAGAGCGTCACCAGACGATTGTAGTCATCCAAGCTGCAGCACGCAACAGTTTTTAACGTCACACTCAAGGCTTCAGTTGGAAATTCAATGATGGTTTAATGATGCCTGACCTGTTACAGACCACCGCCCATCTGGAGAACCGGGACTGGCTGCTGATGAGGGAGGGGTCGTTGGGATTTCTGCCTCCGAGCATCGAGTCAGTGCAAACATCACACTCTCTCTGGCCTGTGGCGAAGTTCCAGTAAGGAATTGCAAAGTTCTCATTGCCAGTCAGTCGCTGAAGGGAAGACAATATTTGTTTAATTGTTTAATGTGGAACAAGGACTTCAGTTGGCTGCATTTAATTGCTGGTTTTGATCTAAAAGAGCTCTTTTAATAGTCAGTAACCAAGTCCTGATCATCTCTATACATACAAACAAAAACATACAATACAAATTAAAAATATTTACTTAAAACCATTATGTCCTTTAATTCATAAATAAATTTAGTGTAAACCTTAATTGTTTTTTAATCACATAAAAACCAAGGCCAAGTGCATGTGTTTAATGACGTCTTTTGATATTATTTATTAATTGAGCGATAACTGTTCCTGTTGTTGTGATCGTTAATCTACCTGCAGCTCTCGCTCCAGGCTGAGCAGGTGATAGCGGTGCCAGGTGATGAAAGCTGGTCCTTTATGCGAGAAATCAATGGCTCTGAAAGGACGACCAGGACCTAAAAATAAATCAATAAATATTTCTAACGATCCTTATTTTAAACGGATCTGTAAATATTTTAGCAATATTTTATATCAGTGTGTATGACGTGTGACCAGTCACCCAGCAGTGTGTCTCGAACAGAGTAGTAATGCTGCCAGACGAAGAAGTCGTAGATCGAGATGTTGGTGACCTGTGGTTCGGTTCCATTGGGTCCCAGCAATCCCAGCCAGTGCTGTGTGGCTATCACATAGTCGGGGTGGATGGTGTTTTTGGCCAGTTCCAGCGCGTCCAGGAACTCCTGGAGCTCCACAGGGGTCAGAGAGTGGATGTTTTTACGCAACACAGCTTTCCTCTGGTCACAGTTGGGTCCGGTCCATCCAAACTTGCACTGTCCACAGTTATAACCTGCAAAGTTGCCTAAAAACAACAGGTGGGGAAATAAACCAAAGTACCCAAAAAAAAACCAAGAAACATCACCACTCACCGGTACATCTGCAGGTCTGATTGAAGAATTTGGTGGGCCAGCGCTCTCTGTCATCAACGTTCCTGAGCCTGTAGGGTCCTCCCCACGGCTTGTTGTCCACTCGAACAGGCAGGCAGCTTCCTCTCCCGGACAGAGAGCCGCAGACGTTGGCAGGATCTGAGCCCAGAGATGGGCAGCACTGCTTGGACAGGATCCCCTCCACAGTGCAGCACACTCGTGGAAACTGGGCTTCTGTAGCCTTTGGCCAGACGAGCAAACAAAAAAAATAGAAACCCAACTCAGTCCACATGTTTGCTTCCTCCAGTCAGCGGTTCCGCAGCGAGAAATCAGGTATCAGCGATGAAATGGTTGATTAGTTCCCCCTGATGAGTGTGGAATCTCAGTCTTGTCTGGCTCCCTGTCATGTACCTTCCAATTAGATTCAGTGATAGTTGAAACATATGTGGAAAAACAACATTTACAGCCGAATCATGCTGTGTTCCACTTGGTTTCATGCACATTGAGAAGGAGGCTAAATACTGCTCCTGCTTTTGTACGAAAGAGGGGGATTAAGCTATGGTCTCGTGACAATCACCTGACAGCAGAGCAGCGGGCCGAAGTCAAGATTTACAACCAGAGAGCGCCTGGAGCAGTTCCGAGGAACCACTGCAAATGCCTGAGATTTGTCCCGTACAGTCGCAGCCTTGTGTGCTGACTACATCGGAGAGGCGTTAATGAAAGAACCTGTTGATTTAACCAAACGTAAACATAACAAGTACAAACACATTTGGAATTGTCAAATGAGGATCGATTTATAAAATGGGAATATTCACCTGTTTACTGTGAAAGTGGAAAAGCATTTCTACAAAGTAATTACCCAGAAATGATAGCTCTCAATACTCAAGGAATGTTCATAGAAAGTACGGTAGTCAGCTGTAACCACTGGCAACATTCAACCGGCTGAGGTCGCAGGAACTCAGGGTAACTAAAGTCCAGCTTCAGCAACAATCTGGCGTTTATGTGAGGAGGAGACAGTAACTCAGTCTGAGAGACGCTGTTTTAAAGGACACATCAGCACAAACAGGAGGTTCAGTGTCCAGAGGACATCAAAATTGTGAATATTATAAATGGAAAATAACCTGTTTAATTGAAAGTGGAAAGAATTATAAAAAGAATTAAAAAGAAATGATAGATATAAATAATAAAAGAATGTTAATAGAAAGTAGTAAGATGTAAAAAATGGAAAAATTAAAAAGGATGAGGTAGAAGGAAATAAGGGTAAATAAAGTCAAGATTAAGAAAAAATAAGGAGTTTATGTGAGGAGGAGAAAGTAAATAAGTCTGAGAGAAGATGTATTAAAGGAAAAATAAGAGAAAAAATGGAGGTTCAGTGTCCAGAGGAAATAAAAATTGTGGTTTAAGTGTCATCAGAGATGCTGTACTTTGATCCGTTCATCTCAGCTGACACACGACGGTGTGCATGTGAACAGCTCGAGGACCTTTCATCTGCACAACAATGGCCTCCTTGCAATATTTGAACGCATCAGTAAACAAACATGCAAATTATCACACTTTTTAAAAAGAAAGTCTTTTAACAAAATTCTTATTTGTGTTATTATTATATTTTTTATTGTTGGTGTTACTATTGACATTAATTTGAATGTGAAATACATAAACTGATCAAATTCCCCTATTTTTTTATTTTAGATTTAAAGGTAAGATGCTTTGTCGTTTGGAGTTTCACTGTGTGAAAAAAAAAAATTAAGTGTGTTTTTCTCTAAACAGATGGATTCTTTTTTTTTTCTGTCACAAAGACGCATTCTCTTACATGAATTTATTTAACCCTGCCCTAAACGACTTTGGACTGCACGTCAACAGGATACAGTCGTCAAAAAGCTTTCAGATGAGTAGAACTCCTGATGTTCATGTGGGACCTTGAAGCACGCCACTGAGCAGCCATGTGACTGTGGGGGTTTAAGCATGCATTATTGACTCGAGGTCACTCCTTTTATTCCCACCAATGCATTTATACACGGACACTTTTGAACACGCAAGCTTGATATTCCAAATCTGACAAATTGTGTGTCCAATATGGAGATGTGATGTACAATGCCATGAGCTAACTGGTGTTTAGGGTTTATGTGACCACTGACACAATCATCAACTGTACAGATTTATATTGTAAAACAGGCAGGGAAGCCTTCCCAGGGGTAATGATGGTATATTCTTTAGGCCAGCCACCGACTCTCAACTCCGCCTTAACTGTTTTTGTCACGCTCATCCCAAACCTTTCAAAATCCTAAAAAAATGCTTGAAGGCTATAGGTCCACACTCCAGTCACAAAGAGATAAAGAGGAAATGCTAAAAAGTAATCTATAAATCACACCGGAGTCCAAATAGTTACAGATGTGTCTGTCTGAGCTGTTGAGAACAGGCGGTAGGATCTGAGTAGGAATCCTGTAATCTATAGAAGTATCCCGTAAGTGTGAGGGGCAAGATCGACCATGACACCAACCATGGTGTCATGAGAAAAGACTTACACACACACATGCGCGCACGCACACACACACACACACACACACTGTGAGGTTCAGTGCACTCAACAGGATTAAGAGAGAAATCATGGTAACATTCCAGCAGAACCTTTCAGGGAAAATTATTTAACACTTGTTTCAGGAAAACTAAATTTGTGATTGTGTTCTGCATGGCTGAAACATGAAAGAAGAAGGCCCCTGGTGATTCTCCGAAATGACCAACAACCCTGATCACAAGGGTGGCTCATCGTTGTGTGTCTGGATGCTTTTTGAAAAGCATTGTCACAACTCTGTGAATAGATAGAGATAGATGGCGATAGTGAATAGGTGGAATTACCCTCGTAATTCACAGCCATTTCTTAGAAAACATTGATTTTTAGTTTTTGTTTTGCAACTATTAGATCAATTTTTAAAATTCTTTTTAAGACTTTTAGATTGTAATGTAAAATCTAAATATCACAGTTAGCGGGCTCTAGTTGACTCCTCATCCTCATAGCCCGATAGCATGGCAACGTGAGGAGACGCAACATCACCGTTACCATTATTTGTCCTATTTATGTAATAGAATATTACTTGTTTATTTGTGTTGTTAATAACACGGCCCTTTAAGAATTTCCACTTTTTTCTTACATTTTTACTTGTTGAATATTTTGCACTGAATATAAATATCTTTACAATTTCTAGTTTTTCAAATAACATAACACACACACTCACACTCATTCACACACACACACACACACACACACACACACACACACACAAATTAAACTAATCTATTTACTCTAATTATGAGAAAAAGTAACTGTATTTCACATAATCAGAGGCCAGTATATTATAATGTGCCTCTAAATCCAAAAATATATGTTGGTGCTGAATGGCGAGCTGCAGACTTTGCCACCACGTCGATCACTGGGTTCTGATCCACACGTGTCAGATATTTTCTTGGTATTATTTTTAACAGAAAGTGTCCTCTTCTCTCCGGAGTATTAGCGATGGGGAATCGAACTGAACCCATGCTGAGACACAGGATGGTGCCAGAGAGCTGCAGTGCACGCTGAGCTCAATGGCACACACGCACGGACCACAGCGTTCTCGACCGAGACTGGGATGTGAAACTCTGATTAGAAGCTTTTGCAGAATTTAGTAGAATATTTGGCTACAGTTAGACGATTGTACAGAAATATTTCAATATCACAATTTTAAAAAGTAGGCAGGGTGGCCCGATCTTTTGCGTTTTACTTTGACCACTGAAATTCATTCTTTTTTGTCTTTACTCAGGATAAAGTGCAGCTTTGAAGAAGGGCAAATTAGTCCATTCTGTTAATGGTTGCTTGTTCGCAGATGGAGGAGATTATTCATGCTTTATTGTCTGTTGATTACCATGTGGATGCAGCAATGTCTCTTTGTGAGTGCGCATTCAGAGCTAACCGGCTCTGCATATGCTCTGCAGAAATAAGTGTTGTCAGAAGAATGCAAGACCTTTTAAGACATGAATTAAGGCCACTCCAGCAACATTTTCAGAGAAGGAAGCTCATAGAAACTGGCGCAAACAAGGCATATACTTGTGCTTGTTTTTAAGTAGCCTGCGATTATTTCATCAACGACCAGATGAGAAGAGCCACTCCAAAGCCCCTGGTGGCCTTTCTGGGTTCCTTCTTCATCTTCATGTGTCTTTCTTGGGCACACACTACACAGACTACACATGTTTTAGTCCAGTGACTATAAACAATAGTTTTAAAGGATGTGAGTGGGAAAAGATGACCTGCTAAATGAGTGCTAGTTTAATTCTTTTCTCAGGTGGAAAGTGTTTTAAAACAAAAGAATAATCATGGATAGTTTTATTCGCCGACACTGGATGCTTTGAAAACAGCACGTGCAAATTCACAAGAAGAGAGACCTGTTTGATTTCAAAAATATACAAAATATATTAAAGAAAATTAAAAGTTTTTGAAGTAAAACGTTATGACAAAGCAAGTGTGTAAAATTTTATAGGATAAGATTACGGATTATTTGGCTCTTTTGTGGATTTTTAGGGAGAAGGGTTGAAGCTTTGCAGCAGGGAGGCAGGTGCAGTGTCGGCGGACAGTCGCAGGGGGCAGTGTTGCTGTTCCTGGTGGCCTCGGTTGACTTGAATGAGTGGTCCTATAAATGTTTGCATTTCCTTCAGGATGCTGCAAGAAATATGCCATGAAATAGTCTGGGATTGGCCATCTTTGTACTTTAAGCGTCACCATTTCACATCTCAACCATGCCAGGCTGCCTGTACAGTGGGCTGGCCGGTATGCAGCCGTGTGAAATGACTCTCCTGTATAGAGTTTTAATCCTCTTTAAGGCTTCTTTCCATCTTCAAATTAATATCTAGAGGCCACACGTGCATATGCACTAGTTTTTTCCCCCCAGTATAACCCACTTCTTTGGCACATGGATCAAATTATTCAGTGGAAAATCAGATTAATAGTGATGCTGGGAAACACGCTCCAGGTCAATTATTTGGGAGATTCCAGTGATATACTCATTACACTATAAAGCCAATTCAAGGACAAGCAGCATGAAGAACTCTGTTGTAGATTAATTACCATTAAAGGTCAACATGCGTTCAAATTGATCCAGTTTCATCAGTATGAAGTGTATATTATATGGGAAACCTATAATGCTCATTACATGCATTAGAATTAGTCCGTCCTAATTACAAATCAGTCTCTTGTACCATTAGAGATGGAAATTAGAAGTACAACACTGAGCCCTGGGCATCATTCACCAAGAATTTATTAGAGTTTGTGTTAAAACTAGTTAGTGGCTTTTAAAGCGAGGAAAAGGGGAAAAGAAGGGTGATTTTACTGTTAATTACCTCAAATCACTTTAAACCTGCACTTGTGTCATCTATAAGACCTGAGGTCCATGAGGAGCAGAGAGTGGGATATACAGTATGTTTGTTTTCAAAACTATAACAAAACTATACTGTTTATTTTGCCATGCCCCAATCAGAATATTGGCTAGCCCCTGCCTGATTCTTTCTTCAGCATTTCCCGCCCACTTCCCTGGCAGCTCCAGCGATTTACATTTGAGCATAATGCCGGCATTAGAGGAGGCACAAGGCAGCCCTGATAAGTTACAAAGTGCTCCAGGGGTAAACCTCGTAAGAGAGGGTTTGGAGTTATTTACAGCTTTCAAATCCTTCAAAAATTCATGTCTGGCGGATGAGATTGGTTTTTCAGCTGATGCTTTGCACACAAAGCAAACACAATAGGTTTGGAGGGTGTTTAGCTGTAAATGACCAGATGACACTAATTCTAATTGACTGATCCCATCCCATGCTTTAGGACCAGTGTGTGTGAGACTGCTCAGGACACAAGGGTCCTGTCAAGGCCCACTGTTGCACACAAAGCAGGGAGCCCGAGCTTGGCTCCAGAGCCAAGGAACACAGAGGACCTAAAACTGTTATTTTAAATGCAATTTAATTTTCAGTGAAGCAATGCTTGAGTTGTGCGGCATTTTCCAATTCAAAGATATGTTTTGACTGTGCAGTTCGTATAATAAGAGCCCTCAAAAATTGCAAAGCCATAACAAAAGCAGGTTAAAGGCAATGGAATTCTGTCTTATCAGAAATGCTCCCTGTACAGTTGTTCCATTTGAAATGCATTTAATTGCAAATAGAAAAGAAGAGAGAGGAGGCCAACAATGCAAGGGTCTGAGGCTTTTTTCTCATCTGCTGCGAGAGCGCGTATTCAAATCTAAGCAGGCAGACAATGAAGGGGAAGAATCATGCTCTGAATAGCCTCTCTCTCTCTCTCTCTCTCTCTCTCTCTCTCTCTCTCTCTCTCTCTCTCTCTCTCTCTCTCTCTCCTTTCATTCCCTGGCCAGTTCTCTTTCTTCTGTGAGGGGTGGGCTTTCCACTCACGACTCAAACTTCCTCACCAGCGTAGAACAGCATATCCACCTGATTGAACGTCGGTGGCGCACACACAGCCGCCATTCATGGTGTCACTGTGGGAAATCTGCGTGGGCGTCTGCCGGCGTAGAATCCTGACAATCTTCCTGACACTTTCTGTGACTCAGAGGTGTTCACCCACTTGTTTGACAAGCACGCCACTCGTCACCTCCAGCAGCCCCTTCCTCTGCAGACATGGCCAAGCTTTGACCCGGGTTCCCTCTCCCCGCGCTCCTTCGCCACAGGGAGTGTATCTGGGGGGTGGCGGGGGGGGGACCGCGGGTGACACGGTGCACCTTTGTTGGGCCGTGTTGGGAGAAAACACCCCCAGCAGACAGGCTGACGGTCTCATGTGGGCAGGAGAATAAGTTGGAGCAAGAAAGTGCCCTGGTGAAACTTTTCAGAGCAGTGCTGGGAATTCTATTTTTCCTCAACAAAGATTTATACATATTTATACATGCCCAAACACTGATAGGAAGGTGCTAGAGAAAAAAAAATCTTGGAAATGCAGAGGTAAACTATATGTAAATGCCATAAAGTAATAGACTTGTAGTGCAAATCACACCGTTTTATCTTTAATTTTGCTTTCGTGCCCTCCCCAGTCTCTACCCCCCATCCTCTTTCCTCTGGCTTAAAGGTGCATCAGAGATATGCATTTAAGCATATTCAGAACACCGGGCGTGAAATTAAATGTGTGGCAGAGTGAGAAAAATATACAGACGCTGGAGATGCCTTAAAAATAGTCATTTATGCAGATGGAGAGGAGTGAAATCATTTGCAATAGGATGACCCTCTCTCCAAGCATTTTTCCCCTCACTGTTCTTCCCTAATCTTTCACTGTATCTTCATTTTTCATTGAACTCGCCAGTTTGCTGCTAAGCAGCCTTGTAGATAAGGCAAAGTGCTAAAAGGAGACGACAGAAGGAGCTCAGTGGGCCCGTTTCTATTGCACTTTCACCCAAGGCAATGGGCAGAATTTAACGGATTCCTTCCAACATATGTTTTTGCCAGATAAGTAAACAGTGTGTGTCGGAAATGAAAAAAAAGCATTTGCAATTTAATGACATTACAGCTCCCAGCTTAGCCCGCCGTGCTGCGAGGCGAGGAGCAGAGAAAGGGGAGAGCGGAAGAATGGAACCGGGTGTCATCAATGTTTTTTTTTTCTTTTGCCTTGCACGAAGCAGCACCGAATTCTTCTTATTCTTTTCAGAGCTCTTTCCTTCTCCATCCCTTCCTGCTCTTTAGTTCTTATGCCCATATTTTCTTCCCCTTTGTGGGAGTAAATTTATCTTTTATTTTACTCCAAAAACTTGCCTTCCCCTGCCGTTCTACCTTCTCTCATTTCTGATTTTCTCAGATTCTCTGGGCTAGATACACAACAACACTGGCTGTGGGTCCTCCGTCTCTCTCGCTTTCTCTCTCTTTTTCTCCCCCTACCCTTTTGTCCATCTTCATCAAAGTGCAATAGATGCTTGGCGTCATAAAGCAGATCATGTCTCCCCCATTGTCAAATGTTCATTGCTGAAGTGAGGACCAGCAGTAGGTGATGAGGTGCAGAGAGAAGAACCTCAGCGTCTGAATTTCACTGGCACTAAATGATCCGTTCATCCTGTGAGAAACTCAGTGATTTCGCTCTTTTCTCCCTGCCGGCTGTCAGGCAGCTGCCTTATTATAGAAGGCTAATTGTGCAGGAAAGCAGATTATGAGAGAGGCAGGATGTACTCCTTGACCATGTGCTAATGTGATGACAAGTTTGGGGACCCTCTAAGCAAAAGGCGTCGCACGCCAGGGCACTTTTGGCACTGGCAATAATCTGCCTTTGGTATTAACTCAGCAAACCGGCTTGTTTGAGTATGGATCAATCACTCGCTCATTATTTTTACAAGAAAGCTTTATATTCAAGGCGCTTTGCTGGTGTTGATCTTTCATTAACCATGCTATGTAAACGCGCAGGCAATCCCTGTGTAAGGGATACGTCACCCCGGGGCCCGAGCTTGCAGAAGCATGTTAAGGAGAAAAAAGGGGCAGCAAATTTGGGTCAGTTGTCGTCGCCAAAACTTGAATTTCAGGTTTTGCTTCAAGCCCCTGCTCGACTATTCTCTTTTAATGTGTTTTTGTTTGGTGATGTTATGTTTTAAATGTCTGCCCTGGGGCCGTCCACCAATTTGAGAGACACACAAAGCTGTCTCAGTGTTACATCCAGGCATTCCTTTCACCTCTGTAAAGGCTGCTGGCTGCAACATTACACACTCTGTGTTCACCCACGAGCTTTTATCATCTCCCAGTGCACTGATTATTTGGGGCAAAGGGTTGATGAGTTCAGAACGAGGTGATGATATTTCTGGACAGTGGGAAATGGCCCTGCCTTCTGTTTTTACAGGTGCCCTTTGGTTGGAGCGGGGTATTTAAGACCACGGAATCTAGCCCAAGCTGCCGCTACACCTGAATCTGCACTTGCATTTGATCTGGGAAAGAGCAGTGAACTGGCGCCTTTTAGAGCTGAACATCTCTAGTACAAATGTGATTAATAATAAAAGCCCCTCTTTACGTTTAATTAAACACTTGGCTTGTCTCACTCATCGTTTAGCCTCTATGTTTTCACCTCCACTTGTGAAGTGGACTGGGACGACCCTACATGTCAGCGGACACCAGTCACCATCACCATTTCTGAAGCGAATCAACCATTGTTCAGGTATTTTTGTAGGGAGTGATGGTGTAATATGCACGAATGACCGCTGGGACCGACGCTCGTCGTGACTCAACCAGGACTAGGAGGATTGTGCGGACTGTGTCTCTAACCTGGACTCTAACTCATGACCACCGGGGAAGCTTGCGCTCACTGGGTGGTGACTGGCGGTGAAGTGTGCCGTTAGGGGGCAGCGTGGAGGCAGCAGCTAGCTGCTCCTGAGCTGGCTTATTTATGGGAGCAGAAAGGACCTGACATGTGACACCAGCTCCCCGATTCAACTGGCTGTCAAGAAGCATTGTGCATCAAATTAAGAGGAGAAATATTTCAACCTGTTTACTCATTTCCTCCAAAGGCCTACACATACAAGCATCCACAGCACATTCACGCTGCTCAGACATCTGCTCGACTGACAAGGGCTTCTGATGCACACGCCATGAGAAAGAGAGTGTTCTGCCATATTTGGCTGCATAGTGCACTGGCGTGGTGAATGACGCAACAGGAAAGCCAACCTGACAGCGCCAGACAAAGGCTCTGCCTTTCTTTTGCGCCCTACATACATAAATCTGTTATTATTGCTCCTGTGTTGACTATATATATATTTATACACCTGTCTGCGCTGGTATCAAAGGGCAGAGGTTGGCTTTTGAGAGATTCAAGTTCATTTGTGTGTCTTGTGGAAGTTTTTACGGATGTCACCTCAATGTGGGTTAAAAAAAAACCTCTCTCTGCTCGCAGGCTTCATCATATGTTGAAAGGGACTGTGGAGCGACGTCCCACTTGACCCATTTTATTTCCAGTACGCAAACAACTTTCGCGGCCTCCATTCGAAAGTTCCGATACCTGCCCTACACTTGTCACATGTGACAGTTTAAAGTCTGTCTGCAGTCTTTCTTCCATTCTGTAATTATGCTTCGAACACTATTAATTGCAATTATACCTTACACAGAGAGCTTGGCAGAAGAAGGGACTGAAACAAAACCACGAATGTGAAAGAAAACAGAGCGGAGGACCTCTCAGTGTCGAGAGACACACAGAGACACACACAGAGAGGGAGAAGTCTGTGTGTCTGCAGGTACTTCAGCAGCTCCTAGCCTTGTAAGGTTTTTTTGTTCGCAGCACAGTGCCAGTGAAGGCCACACTTTTGATTGCGTTCCCTGCTCCCAGTCCTTTATAGATCCTCTTTCATCCTACACACAGGCAAACAAAGCAGGTGTAAATACAATGTTGAAAAGCCATCGCCTTCAACATAACCTTTTTGTGGCAAAAAAGAACATGAAAAATTCTCACACACAATATAACCGGCCAGGGGCCGACAGCAGCGGGGAGCCCCGCCTGTCACGTGTCTGAGGACCGTTCATAATAGATTTGTTCTGAGGACCATCGCGTTGCTTCACAATTAAAGTATGAAGTTATGCTCCTTCATCAGTATAACTAATGGCACGTTTCAGCAGCATGGTCACGACCCGAGATTAGGGACTTGGCTTGTGCAAGTGTGGAATTTTCTGCTGAACACGATAAGGTCTCTGCGCAAATGACCGCTTTGCTGTCATCGAGGTGCGCGGACGCGCATTCTTCACATTGTCACCGTGGAGGCTTCTGCGTGGCAGTTCCGGCGCGGCTGCAGGAACCCGGTGCAACCAACCTGACAGCCGCAGGCTGGACAGCATGGTCAGCTCTAGGAGACGGCCCCCGGCGCTGGAGAATCCAGCAACGCGCACGCTGCTGTGGTGAAAAAAGCCTTTTGTAATTTCAAACTATTTAGCAAAAAGAGAGAAAAATGCACGTGGCACGTGGAAAAACAAGGCGCTCTCCACCCAGAGGACCACGTGGATATGGGGCCGCTGGAAATCGCAACAGAGTTGTGGGTTTTTGTGTTGAGGGTGAATGCCAAATCAGCCTTTCCGCGCCAGTAATCCTGTTAAAATGTAATAAATAATCTCTGTAAATTAATGTCGGCAAAGTGTTATTTTAATAAGTTCGTGCAATTG
>CAAE01014781.1:2158274-2189998 GCA_000180735.1 Tetraodon nigroviridis
CACACACACACACACACACACACACATACACACACAGACGACAACCAGGTAAGCTAGAAGCAGACCCCGGCAAACAAACGGAGAAAAATATCCTCAAAGAGATGATGTTGATGTTTTATTCATGTCAGAGGGGGAAAATAAACCTACTAAAATGATCCATCTCAAGCCATTGAAGCTAGCTGATAATCCACATGCTCGCGGGGCGGCCCTGGGCCAGAGAGGAATGAGGAAGCCATTGTACATCCCTCTGAGGTCAACATGGCTGAACCGGTGATACATATGTATGTTCATTTGCCTAATCTCACTTCTACAAATGTCTTACAGGCACATAAAGGGTTTAACACTAAGACATAATGATATCAGGGCATCGGAGGGTTGTGAAAATATAAGGCAACCGTTTTAAATCTTAATGGAAACCTTGGGATCAACCGTCAGTAAAGGTAAACAATGGAATTTTTGGGGATGAAATTGATTTTAAACCAAAGAACTATATCTCTTAGACATTATATTTTGGGTAAATTATCTTGATATTCAGATCATCAAAAGGCGCAGTTGGTTTATTAAAAACTGTTCTATCAGATATTCTATTAAGGGAAAGGTCAAAATAAAATCAGTAAATCAGGAAAAAAAAAAACTACCTGACATTTTTCTTTATATTTAAAAATATATATCAGATTAAAACAAATTTAATCTGTTGATATTGTTTAATACTGTTGTTTTTTTACTCGTGTATTAATTCTGCTAATTACTATAACTTACCAAGCTGAATTATGTGGTTTATACGTCATAAAATCATGTTTTATTATAATTTTATTACAATAACTTATTTGAGATCTGTGTCAGATATATTATTCGAAGGAAAAAACATCCAGTCTTCCTGAGAACTGATTTTTTTCCCCCTTGCCTGATAATACTGGATTTTTTTTTTTTTTTTTTAAAAAGGAAAGAAAAAGAATTCATAAGAAAAAGTTTTGTTTTGTTTTTTTTTTCCATGGTTGCATCTCCACCTTTCTCTTCACTCGCCATCTCAGACAGAAAAAAAACACAGGCAGATCTATTCAAAAGGCATTTAGTCCATTTCTCTCTTGGCCGGTAAACCCATTCATCAATTGTTCTGGCTTGTAGATTGCATTCTAATGCTAATCTAGCGTGTTAAATATCTTTTTGTCCCCCTTTCACCGTTTTGTCATTCAGTTTATCCAGTTTTGGCCACCCATTTTATTTATTTATGCGCCTGCTTCTATTCATGCGCTCATGTATTTTTTATTATGTTGTTTCACTGTCATGCAGTGTCAACTCACTCCATTCAGTGTGGGCTACTTGAAGGGCTTGGAGGGACAAAGCGTGTACACATTGCAGCGCTATTCACTCCGGCCAGCTGGATCGCCTGAAAAAACCTTGTGAAAAGAAATCCTCCACAACGGACACAGAAGAAGTGCACAATGCTAACAGTTTTCCAAATACCACTGATTGCTTTCATCACAATGAAGGAAAGCAGCCGCTTTTGCTGAGCTCCACTTCAACAAACAACACTCTCACAAAACCTCCCAACCCACGTTTTGTTCCCAGACAAAACCCCCTCGACCGCCTAAACGCTCCCAGAGTTTGGAGGGAAAAAAAGTTCCTTCAGCTTTCTTCCCCCTTTTCCCCCAAGAAAGGAAAATATAATAATAAAAAAGACCAAAGAAAATGGGAGAAAAAGGTGGAAACTGGACTCATGATGCAAGCCTTTTGTGCCAACTTTAACTAAATAAAAACCTGAATAATAACACTGAAAAAACAACTAAATTCCCATTTCGTGTCCTAGATCTGCAGCTTTGACCATGTTAGCTAAAAATAACTGTAACATGCTGAAACCTGAGGTCTCAGTTTCAGGTTAAAAATATAAAGAATGGAGCTTTTTCCTGGGATCTCCAGCAGCAGCGTTGGCGCCTCTGCGGGGCTTCCTTCGCCTTCGGCGTCTAGGACGCAAGGTCACTTCTTTTCCAGGCAAGAAAGACGTTCTGCGGAGAAGAAGAAGGGTGTTGCAATGGGGACCATCGCGGAGAAAGGATTTAATTAACCGTGACGGAGATAATTATCCCTGGACTGTCCAAATTAGTTTTGCATAATCGCTCAAACCCGTATGAATTAATTTTTCAGTGTAACCCAAGAAAGGGGGCCGCCACGGCAGACAGCACACATCACAGATCTAATGTAAAAGGAATTTGTGTATTAGATGCGCGTACACACACACGCACACACACACACACACACACACACACACACACACACACACATACACACACGTGGGTACTTTGCTAGACTTTCAAATCGCATTCACTTTTTCTGGATTGGGGGGATTTGTGCAAACGGACTCAGGTCCTAAAACAAAGCTGCTTTTCCACTCTGCAGGAAAATTTCCACAAAAGCACTTTCCTCAAGCTGTCTCGTCCCGATTCAAATAGTCAGATTGTAGGTTCGGGATCGGTGGTGACAACGATCTGATTGGAGATTTCCACCCCGGTAATGGCATTGAAAGCGCAGACAAAAGCGGTCTTTGGGGGATACTTTACACTTCACCTGGTAACTAGAAGCAGGAGCAGGGGAAGAGAGCAGAAAAAAAAAAAAAAAAAGATAAGATAACAATCTTGTTCATCTCATCAAGAAGTACAACCGTGATTCTCTTTCCGTTTAATCCGAATACGCTTTATTGTCGTCCTTTGCTCAACAGGTGAACAGTAGCAATAGATTAAAGTACAGAACGGATGTTAAAGAAAACACAAAACATACAAATTCCAGAAGTTAGTTAAAAACCTTTTTTTCTGCTGCACATGACGTGAAGAGCTCCCACCTGCGTTTGAAATGAAGCTGCTGAAAGGTTAAAAAAGGCGCTGATGAAGCGATGCGTTGAAACGATAAACCACCCTTGAAATAAATTACATCCTCTACCCTTCATGTGCAAATATCACGGCCTTGCCCTCTTTCAAATCGTCCGGGTCACCAGAGGTTCCACTAAACAATAAATATTACAGACATCTATAAAAACGGTGGGGGGAATAAAAAGAAAATATACAACGAATGTCTAGTGAAATACGTATAGGTTCTTGTCCCTACTAAGCCTATGGTGGCAAATAAACTAGTCCTTTTTTTAATCTGTACACATTTACAGAGAGTCAAGAGGTGGGAAATGGCGTGCCAATCCTCCTGGAAGCGTGGATTAGAACCCGTTAATCTTACAACAACATGTCTGAGAGGGAACCCTGCCAGCGCGCATGTGGCCCCGACTCCTCCAGGTCAGTCAGACAGGTGCAAACTGCACAAAAAAGTCGAATATTGTACCTTGCACGAGTGGGAAGTTGCTCTTATTTATCTCAAACGTGTGCATGTGCGCCATCCTTCAGTCCTCGTCCTCCGGGCTGTGAGAGGCGACGGCTGCGTGATTGATTAGAGTTCTCGGAATAAGCATCACCTTATAGATAAAGGCATTAATTCATATACATACACATGTGATATCTGAGACAACGAGCACTTCATCACATGTATGTTTTTGCATGCATAAAAAAAAAAAAAAAAACCTCTTGATTTTTCTTTCCCGTTGTTGTGCTGAATTCTCAGATTTGGAGAAAAGTCCAAAGCGGGCCTATCATAACGCCGCAGCGTATGCGGGATACGGTTCAAGCTGTGGTTTCCCCATCCCGGGCAGGAGGATATAGGCTAAGGGCGGCTGGAGTCCTGCTGAAGGCCAGCCCGTACAGTTACATGGGATCATGTAGCCTGGATTTCCCGGGGACGGGTGTGTGTGAGTGTGCGTGTGCGTCCCGCCGCCGACGCTGCCAGTTCCGGTGAAAGCCGTGGCCCCTGCGGGCGGATAGCCCAGCGGAGACGCGTACGGGAATGAAGGCGGGCCAAGCTCACTCATCTTGGATCCCAGGTCGAAAAACGAATAGGGGTTCGTGGACATGGACGGATTGAAGAAAACCCTCGCGGCCGCGGCCGCTGCGGCCGCCGCCGCCTTGTCGGGGTTCCCCAGCACCGACTCGGAAAGTCCTCCGGCGGAAAGCCCGCTAACTTTGAGCGCGTCGTGCTCTCCCAGGTTGTAGGGCACAGGAAAAGAAAACTTATCTTTCTTCATCAGAGTCTTGGGCTTCCGCCGCGGTCTGTATTTGTAGTCTGGGTGCTCCTTCATGTGCATCGCTCGCAGCCTCTTGGCTTCATCGATGAACGGCCTCTTCTCGGACTCGGTCAGAAGTTTCCACTCCGCACCCAACCTCTTGCTGATTTCAGAGTTGTGCATTTTGGGGTTCTCTTGAGCCATTTTCCTGCGCTGGGCTCTCGACCAAACCATAAAGGCGTTCATCGGGCGTTTGACGTGATCCACTGGCTTCGACATTTTGGCAAACAAGTTTCTGAAAGAAAATCGTAAAATAAGTTGCAATATAATACTAACCTCTCAAAAAATAACGCAAATAAATATCTTATTAGCATGCACCTAACTTAAATAACTGATTTAACACTGTTGCTTACCCAGAGCACTTCAATCCTTCATCGCTACGCTGGCGGTCTTCGGTAAAGGTAAAACAACGTCCACGCAAACGCTCAGGTCGTGTTTTTCCTACTCCATGGTGACATCCATCGGTGATAAAAGCTTTTAGCAAAGAGCAGAGTCACAAGAACGCCGCGTTGTTTTCCTCCTGATTTCGCCCAAGTCTGTCAAACGGCACTTGAGCGGCAGCATTTACGCAAGTGGATGACAACTCTCGCCGGCCCCGTGTGAAATCCACCACTGTGTGGCAGGTAGTGAAAGTCCCGGGGACGCATGCGCAGCAGCGCCCAGCGCGCTGACAGCACGCTCGGAGGAAAGTAACAGCCCACCCAGTTTGGAGGAAAAGCATCTCCTGTTGATATCATTGCACCTCGTACTTCTTTTTTTTTTATTTTTGAACGTTAAAGGTTACATATTTCCGATGATACATTGTCGCAATGCAGCTGACCAGGCGTTTGCGCCAGAACGGTGGCTGATCGTGGGGTTGCGTGGAACAAACAGGTGCGGGTGAACTTCAGGCGCAACCTGGGTCTCACTGCGCAGAGTGCGCACGTAAAATCGGGAAACCTTCGCTTTTTTAAACACAAGTGCGCGTAATAGTCGCCATAACAACTTTCTAGCGTTTATATTTATAATTAAACCGACATCATTCCACCGGTGTCACCCCCTGCCACCCCATAGCAGCCCGCTCTCGTCCCCCACAGCCGGTGGAGGGAGGAAAGCAGCGCGTAAAACGATGCGCCAGAGAAACGACATTGTCTTCAATTTTCTGATATTGTTGCATTTTGTCGTAAATAAATGCTGTGGAGGGTTTGAAGTGTTTCTAATCGCGCTCGGTGAAATTAATTACTTTCTCCTTACTGAAAAAATGCTCCCACCCTCTTGGGCTTTTACTTCAAAGGACTTTCCCAAGGGCAGCGAATCACAACTGAAATGAGGTTGTCGAATATTCAAGTAAGCAATTACAGTTATCTGAGGGGACTTGTTGAGTAAATTGTAGTGTTTAAGCAGTTTGGTCTCGAGCCCTCACCGCAACACCGAATCATATGTGAGGGAACAGAGAGGGAGGCTTTATGGAATAATATTATAAATGAGGAATTATGCACAGGGCGAGCTTTTAAATGAGGATATAAATGGATGTCAAATTCATTTCAATGTTGTTGTTCTTTATAAAAGGAGGCCTAATCTGTGAAGAGTAAAATGCTGAATTATTAGTTTTGTTAAATAAAACGATATTAAAATTACGCACAAATACGCGCAGAAAATATGAAGGAATATCTCAGATGGACGGAGTTTAAACGCATCCAGACGTAGAGCAGAATTTACTCTGTGAATTACAAAGTGTCTGTTAACAAGGTCGATTTTTTTTCCTGAGTTATTTGTTTGTTTGTTTGTTGTTATTATTTTTAGAGCAGCGGGTCCGGAAACAAGGTGGGGATGATGCGCAGGAGGACGCAGGAGGACGCAGGAGGACGCAGACCTGCTGCTCCTGCGTCCCCAGCACCGTGCGCCCCCCTGTTTGTCGCCCCGTCACCCATCGAGATAACGTTACAGCAAAGAAGCGGTGCGCGCACAAGGCAGACACACACACACACACACACACACACACCTCTCATGGCTCAAGACGCGCACAAAACGAGCCACGGAATAAATGGTGATGGCAAAGTTTCTTAGCGGCACTAAAATGACACATTCACTCTTTTATTTTTTCGCATTTTTTTGGAAATATTTTTTTATTCTGAAAAAAATAATCTGTTTATGAAATGGTCAAAGTATTGATTTTCTTTTTAAAATAATGCTAGGGCCTATTTTAGCATTAGGTTTAAAAAGAAAAGAAAAGAAAAAGAAAAAAACTCGATTAAATGAATAAAAAGCTTATTTTTTTTCAGCCAGGAAAAAAAAAAAAACCCAACCAATTAAATATATCTTTGAAAAACATTCGTAACAAGGCGCACACACGTCTAATTTTTGACTCAGTCTGAGCGCGAAAATAACAGTTAAATAATTCAAGACGAGTTAGTAAGAGCGGGAGAATCACCTGCCGATAAAGCTCGGGTCCAGCCTCTGAGACGGAGGCAGCTCCCACCTCGCAGCACACTGGTGATAAGAGTGAATAGAAAAATATCATGCAAATAGAAAAGCAGACAGCGGCAACAACAAGCCCATGGGGACATTTTCCTACCCGGGGAGATCGCACACAGTTCACCTTTAAGTGTCAAAGCCATAGGTGGGAACAGGAACCCCCCCACCCTCCACCCCCCCAGGTGCAACAATCATCTTCATATGATATCACCAGACTGTTTATTCCCAGTTACTCCGCTCTTCATATGAGAGGAAGTAAATTAGGAAAGAGCTGATGAGGATCTCTGGATGGCTTCATCTGAAAAATGAGTCGCAGAGTGGACTGAATGGAGACTCAGGTGATGGTGAGATGGATGCACGGAAACCCACCCGTTTAAATGATATGAGAGTAAGAATTTTTTTCCTTAAAGTGGAAAATAGGGAGCATGCAGGGTAAACAACAATATTTGCCACTTCAAACAGCTGAGACAGCAACATGAAAGTTTCCTTTTCCATGATGTGGGGGGGTTTGGGAGAACGGGAAGGGGAGGGGTCCTGATGGTGTACCTGATGTGGTTTCTCTCTGCTTGCCTGATCACAGCTCAGCCGGGAGCTTTTCCCCTTCGGCTTTTCAAAAACTCCAAACCATGCAGGCCGGCCAGAGACCGGGACATTTCAACGCACCTCATCTCATCTTCATCGGAGGATTTCTCACTAATCCTAACAAGAATGCTCCGCTTTCAGGAGCTGCTGCCCAGATTAATTATTACTGCATATAGACAGAAGGAATACAGACTAAAATATCCTATGTATGCTCTCCTGTGGGCCTGTTTAAAAGCTCAATTGATATTATAAAACAGATTATTTAGAGATAAATATGACAGCTTCAAACATAATCACAGCTGCAACTCAGTCTATTTTTGCTGAAATAAAATCTGATTTTTAAGAAGATTAAAACAAAGAAAGGCCTTTAAATCAAATGTGAAAATGTAAAAACAAATTGGGGATGCGTGTGCTGAGAGTCAATTTGTCACAATCGTGTTGCATTAGCCGCAGAGGCTAATCTCACAAGCAGCTCGGCGTTGGGAGGATCCGATTGATCACTGTTTGACGATGATCGTGTTTAGATTAGAAGTCATTTTGTCTAATGAGTCTCTCTTACAGCTTCAACAATGAGTAGAAAATTTGCTTAAGTGCAAAGGCGACATAATGATCGGATTGGTGGAGAGACAATGGCGACTTCAGCATCACCTAAGATGAGTCACAACTGCACGCGGGAATCAATGAGGCGTGACGTGAACAAAGTTCATATTTTTGTGGTTTAAATATGTGACCTATTTTGAAGGTTGTGTTCTGGAAATACATTCAATAAGTGCCAAATGAGTTGTGCACTTCTTTAATCATTCTAATTATACAGTATTTATTGCTCCTTAGGGCAGACTTTCGTGTCTTTGTCTCAGCGGGAATTATTTTGGTGAAGAACCAAACTGTTTACTCAGCCACAGCCTAAATATTACGCATATCAAGAGGAATTGAGAAATAATCCTCTCATAGAGCGCAGTATTAACTTAATCACATTAGTGAGAATACTATTGATAGTGGTCACGATCCCCACTGAGGGAATCTGAAATAGACAATGGAAGAGCGAGAACATGGTAACCACTGGTGAGCGGCGCTGGGGAAACTGGCCCGGAGGACAAGCGGATGCGTAAGTGGACGTCTGAGCAACAGTAAAGAGGTGGGGAAAAGGAGTGATTGTCGGTTCGATCTCAGAGGACGAGTGCTGACAGATAGAACAAACTTTGAAAGCGCATTACAGAAGGAGGACGGCGGCGCGGGGAGGACGCAGGCCTCCTCAAGCCTGATAAGACCTTCATCTTTGAACTGCTGCTTGTCAGAGTATTATGTGTAATCTCACACAGCAGAATACCTCTGCGCCCCCAAGGCGTGCAAACAAAACAGCAACGAGGCAACTTCCAAAATCATTTTTTTAAAAAAAGGGTGGGGAGGTTGTTGCATTAACCCCCCACGGGCCTCGTGCTTGGCTTACACCTTCCACAGATTCGAGGCTGCACGATCCCGCAGTTAAAATCCACACATCCCAGTTTACCTCCAGGCTCTGGCTTGACTTCTCCCTTGACAGACTATTTTGAGCCATTTAGCGGATACATTATCGCCAGCCTTTCTTCCTCATTATATTCACCTTATCGCCGCAGCATCGCTGCAAAGCCCCAAATAGAGAGTTGTAATTACCCAGACTGCCACCTGATAGCGAGCCTTTTTATCGGCTCTATCACTGCAGGTCCTGCTAACTCATCACGGGGACAGAGGGAAAGAAAAGGCCTGCTTGTGGCACAGTGCGCCCCAGATAGCTCATCTCTCTGATACATTTATAGTTCCAGTTGGGTTCAGAGTAAACTGATGCACCGAGGCAATTTTTTTTTTTATGCCCACCCCTTCCCTTCAACCTGACAAAGACTGCTCTCTCTCAGTCCTTTCCTAGTCTTTCGCTCTTTATGTTCAAGCTGAATTGAAGCTGAGCAAACAATGTGTGATCCAATCTCCTTTAACCTGTGGCAGCACAGTAACGTGCTATTTGGGCTTTCACAGCGCGCTACCGTCCTTCAGATGGAGGTAAAAAACATCAACAGTGACTTGTTCATCTTTAACACTGTACAGAACAGCAAAGGCAAGAATATAAAAGTTGACTTATCACTGACCTTTGACCACGCCCCCCCACAAGTTTCTCTGTTCTGAATAGAAACTGAAGAACTTGGTGGAACTTCAGCATTCCTTTCAGCTGAATGAAAGAGGCTGAAAACACTCCAAAAGTAAGCTTTAAAGGTCAAGATTTATTAAAAATGTTGCCACCTTTTTAAAGCAATAACCTCTATCTTCAAAAAAATTGTTAAATATGACAAAGTCAAATGGTAGACAATGTTCAAATTGTTGAAATCGACAGCCAAAGATGAACTTTTATGATTTCTTCTCCTTTTGTATAAGTTGTTGACCATTGTCTGTTAGCCAGTGTCAAAGTGAATGAATAAAAAAACAGTTCGATAGAATTAAATCATAGGGTTCTTTTTTTTTAAAATGATGTTTTAAATAAGCTCTGGTGACCTTGGCAATGGCACCAAACAATACTGCAGATAATTAATACTATTCATCTTTCAGCAACCCTACTCTTACTTGAGCCTTGAGTGTTGTGCTAAATGTTCTGAAGGATTGGAAGAATTTAGTGGACCGTCATAAAAAAAATCCTAAATCCCCCGTGTGTTTAAACAACACCATCAACTCATAGAGGCTCATCCAGTAGTCTTGAAAACACAGCCGTTCCCCATGATCGCCTTAAACGTTGGCGAAAGACAAAGACGGATTGAGACACGCTTGGAAAGTTCCTTAAAAATCACATCATTGTCGCCACGGCTATTGTACCTAAATGGGTATAATTATTTTCCGATTCAGAGCGTGTGTTTGCATTTGCATGACACATTCAGGGCCCCGCATCTCTTACTGTCACACATTGTGTGCGTGTGTGTGTGTAACCGCGCTCCCCTCTGTTACTTGTAACAATGAAAAGGCCTTTGTGCGCGTGTGTCAAAGAAGCAGCCGGAATGGCTGTGACCTCCATCAAATAGGAAAAATGTAAGGATGCGCTGGAACTCTATGGTTCCCAGGGCCTGAGTACTTACTGACAGAGGCTCTCTAACACAGCCTGAAGAGACAAATCAATCTTATTTGAGGAGATTAAGTGACCAAAATAATAACCGTGTCATTGAGAGAGCAAAAAATAGTGCCCATTTTTTTAGAAGGGAGTAATGACCAAGTTCCTGGAGATGGCTCATTGTGGTAGCTGAATGTCACAGCTCTCTGGATGAGCACTTTATATTATTTTATTTGGTACATCTCCAATAAGAGGAGACAGAATCCCTCAGAAAGGCAACACAAGCAGACATTTGCACTGGATCCGAGCTCCAGGCAGCGTACCTGGGCTTGAGCGATGGCGTGATCAACTGGAGATCATGCAATTGGCCTGTCAGCACGATCTGTACAGGGGCTGTGTGTGTGTGTGTGGGGGGGGGGGACATTGGCTGACTCGGGTGATCATCATTTGATGGACACAGGAGTGAAGAGGCCACACTCGAGCTAACCTTGCTCTTGTTGCTCCCCTTTTCGAGCCATTATTCATGCAGAGCTGTGAGGGTACTTATAGCAAATATTGATCATGTTTTGACAGAGTATGGGGGCCTCTCAGGGGGGGGGGGAAAAAAAAAAAAAAAAACAACCTAATAAATAAAAAAATACTAGAAAAAAAATAAAATAAAATATAATTTTATTTTAAATTTTTTTAATTAATTATTTTTTAAATATTTTATTTTTTTAATTATTTTTTTTTTTTTTTATTTTTTATTATAAATATTTTTATATATAATTATTATAAAAAATAAAAAAAAAAAAAAAAAAAAAAATATAATATAATTTTTTTTATTATATATATTTATTTTATTTTTTTATTTATATTTATAATAATATATTTTAAATATATTTTTATATTTAATTATTTTTATATATATAATATTAAAAATATTTAATATTTATCTTTATTTTTTTTTTTTTTTTATTTATGTAAGTTTTTATGTAGCCTCTCATTATTGGTTAAAATAAAATGCTACTGAAGGAGGTCTCTGAGATGAAGTCAGCCAGGATGTGCCAGGCTACAAGTCCAACAAAAACTCAGATATTCCAATCCACAGGAGGGCAGGATGAGCAGATTACCCGTATTGACCAGTCCTAATTAGCGTCATGCTGAATCAAATGATTAATGTGAGTAGTTGTTAAGTAGGCAGTATGTGTCTAAATAGAGCCAGAGGCTAAATAATACAGTAATAGCCTGACTCAGACTGGCAACTGTCTCAAAGGGGAATAGAGAAAAGCGGTGAAACAGAAAGAGTAACATGAGGAATAAAGTCTGGGAGAAAAGGAGAAAAATGAAGTGAGTTGACAGATTTGTTTTGTGTTGCCTCTGATGCCTGCGTGCTTTCTTGCTTGGCTTCCCCACCCCCCACCCCAGATGCCACAGCAGAGGTGTCACACTTATCAGTATTCCAGAGCTGGTGAAGTCTTGGTGCGTAATGATTTCAACTAATCTGTTTATTTTGCCTGTTTATCTAAACAACCAAGAGATTGGGGTATTGTTGTGGGGGGGGGGGGAGCTAAAGCACAGATGCCTCCAAGCACTAATCATCAAAGATTCCTTTCTTTCAAAAACGTTCCTCTCGTACAGTTCTTGAAGACTTGGCTCATGTCAGCTACCTGGGCTTGCATCTGGGAGCAGCTAACGCGGGTCAGGACCCCATGCGAATGACACCGCCACCCCATGGGATGTCTGCTAAAGATGCCCTGACGCTAAGCCCTGCGAGGCCCCAGGGGCTGTTTACATTTGGCAGTGTGAGCCAAAAGTAAATTCTTTGTCCAAATTAAGCTTTGCCACAGGGTCAAGTGAAATCAATATGTTAATCCATAAATTGTCCACTGTGATAATTACTGTGAGGAGCTGTAATTACAAAAGACATTAATTTACTTCTTGGATTTTGTGCCAAGGGAGCGTTTCAGGCGACCCCAATTCATCAAGAGGCGGACAATTCACAGAGGAAGTATCCCTCCTTTCTTTATTTGGACAGTGTTGGAACAGAGGCTTTTAGTCAAAGATCTGAGCGGAGAGGAGCTCGTTTGAAGGGTTTTGAACCACTGTGTGGTCAGCTCCGGGGTTTTTGCATTGATCAGTCACTGACAACAAAGCTTTCACAAAACGCACGCTTGTTCCCTGCAGAAACAATAACATGATTATGATGTAAAAAAAATCCATAGAGGCTGCTGAGACGTAAAAACGGCATCTCAGCTAAAAATGTGCGTGCTACAAAAAGTTTATTTCCCACACCTTGGGTTGCAGCTGGTCTGCCATTCGCTGTCCACTGCCAACCACAAGAAATGGGTCCTTTTTATTAGGACAGAGCAAATCTGGGCTAATGTGTCTGGTGCACGGTGTCCCACGGAGCCCCACACTCCCATTCTCTGGCCATTCTTTCCACTTTTCTCCTCTCCTGCTCTTGGGATAATTGTGGTTTAATTGGGTGACAAGAAATGAAAACTGTGTCCACATTATCTGGGATTATCTCTTTTTCCTCCAGCTTGCCATCAATTCAGCGGAGCCCATTTATCAGCGCGGGGAAGCTGAGGCTTGGTCAGCAGAGACGAAGCTTTGAGCAGCAGTTAACAAAGTGAAGAGAGGAAGGAGCTGAAAATGCCATTGTGCCTCTTACAGCAACTATACATTCAGCTAAAAGATCCACACCTTGTGTGAGCTTGGAACAATGAAAAACTCCATTAGAACATGTTTTTATTTAGCTAAACATTTCCTAAAGACAAAAGATGTTAACGAATACCAATAGGTCTTTCTGCACCAAAGCTGGGATGTGCTTTATAGCACTTTCCTTCATTTTTTCAGCGTTTTTAAATTCTGCACACCAAGGTCATAAACATTGAGTCACACTGAGGCCAGCTGTAGCTCACATTCTTTTTTGTTTGAGCTGTACTCCACCTTAAAAGCCTCTCTCAGGATACATGAATGAACTTCATTTTCCCTTCAAGAACTTTGCTCTGATTGCTGGAATAAAGGTAGGGTTTTTAGAAGAGGTAGAGACAATGAGAAAAAGAACCCAAAGCTTTCAGATTCCATTTAGAGCATTGTCCTCTATTATTTTCCGCTGCACACTGTATGTTTTCTTCACAATAACTCCTTTTTGCATTAGTATGCATCCCAGATGCTCTGGTCTAAATGGACAAGCTTGATAATAGCACATACTGGGGGGGGAAAAAACATCATAAATAAGCATTCTGGGAAAGATCTGGGCAAAGAACGCAGATCAGAAAATGGCTTCATTAATAGTTGGCTAGCTTTTGGACTGAGGCACATGAAAGAAGAGCAACCTTGCCAATGCTCTATACCCACCTATTGAGTCTCAGGTGCAACATTAAGATGGTCCGATCTTTTGGTGGAAAGAGCCGCCATTGTGCAGCACTAAAGCATGAAAATGTGCCACACAATGACCACGCTGAAGTGCCTTTCACTCTGAATGCAACGGGGGTCCTACTCTAAACTCAATACATTTGAAGGTTACAGGATGTTTTGTCTGCATTTACCCTAGCCGAGTCGGTGGAATCACAAGCACGTGTGTCTATATGCACCGCTCCGTGTAAACCGTAGCTATAAACCTCACATAAACTAAATACAAATGATTCTTTTTTTTTCTATTCTTGTTGAGTAGATAGAAAAAGAGTGACAAAACCAAAAACTGATCAATGACTTGTGTTTTTTATGTTTTTGTAGTACATGAAAGAACCAGAATAGAACTAAGAGGCAACATAGTGTCATTTTCCAGTGTTCTGTATGGAAACATGTGTACTGTCAATAACTACCAGTTCTACTCCGGGAGGCCAATGTTCCCATGTCTCTAAAACATCTTTCAACATTAACTTTATTTGATTATGTGGACAAAATCTGCAGATTGTTGCCCCACCACAGCAAGCGTCATATGAAATCACTCCTGCTGTTTTTGACCACCTTTACCGTTATTATTCAGCACGTTCACCTGCTGAAGCGGCTCATCTCTCAGACACTTACCTTTCCTGCTTCCGGAGTGTTACAATTCACCTAGCAGTGTATTCACACTTCCAATCACTACCGTGGTTATGGGATAAACAATTGCAGCGCCTTGCCCGTTGTAGTGTGCTACTCAACTTCCAAACAAATACAGCCATACAGCGGTTTCCATGATTGTCTGAAAGAAGAACAGCAAGTCTCAGTAAGATATATATGGGGGGGCTGACGGTTTCGGGGTGTCCTTGAACTTAAGTACCAATTGGTTATCTAGCTTAAAAACAAGCATGAGACTATAACTTGCTAAAGGAAATCATGTTGCTTCGCTTTATAATTGAAGAACCCTGTAGAAGAACTTTTATCCTTTATCCAGCTTTGATGTTTAACCAATGTATGTTGGTTCAGCAGTCGCACCTCAACGTCTGAGACAACTTTGGAGAGATCGCAGAGAAAGGTTGTCCAATGAACAGTCAGATTCAGCCATCTTTCAAAGTACCAGTGCACTGCTTCAGCGCTTTAAAACGGCACTTTTAAAACAGTAACTTTTAATTTTACGTGACATGGACCTAATCCCGATAACTTCCACCCTAATTTTCTCTCAGGCTTTCTGCAACTCCAGCAAAAGAATTTCATCAGACTCTACAACAGATCTGTCTGCTTTATTTTGTCACTGATGTTTGCAGAGAACTCTGCAGGGACGAGGCTACGGTTTAGGCTGAATGGCGGCCGTGTTCATCCAGTTGGTGGAAATCATTTTAACATAGGGCAGAGGTATCAAATTACTTAGAGGAGAACCGCAGCGCACCGGTCGGTGCAGGGAACAGTTTGTCTAATCAGAGTGCAAATAAGGTTTGATCAGTGTCCGGGGTAATCTGGCCCACAAGCTGCATTTACGACACTAAATCAGGCGTCGGAGAAGCTGCAGGTGCTGCCGCGCAGACAGGCCTCCCCCCAGGGGGCCGTGTGCCGGGAAATAAACAGCAAATAAATGGCAGTGCTGGGATAGCGATGAGCTGATTAACTCACTGCAGGGCAGTTTCTCATTATCCCCTTAACCCAGACGGAGACCTTCCCAATCACACACCCCGTCTCACTTACAGTAGGGCGCCGTCCCGTGCTGCCCGGCTGACACTGTATGGGTTATACACAAAATGATGCAAAAAAAATAGAAAAAAAATAAAATAAATCTGTGTGTGTGTGTGTGTGTGCACGCCTGTACTGCCACGTGCGCTGTGTGGTCTGTCTCTGGGGAGACTGCTAATGTGTTAGCGCCATGGCTCATTTCTTTCAATTACAGCAGCTGGACCAGGAGAGCCCACCAGCAGCCCGGTGACAGCTCCATATGTGTCCCATCAGCGTTATCACTGGCCACTCGTGGATCAGTCCTTTACCCTTCAGCGAGTGTGACACACGGCCGTCAACAAAGGCGCCACGCCATCACACCATTCACGTACGGTTAATGAGGAGCAGGTCATCGTTTTGGACAGTAAATGATTCTTTACGTACTGCTCAGGCCAAGATTTATACCATTCACAAAGAAAAGAGAAATCTGGCAAATAGGATTGTTTCGAGCTATTTTGTAACAAAGAAGAAGACTCAACTGACAAGTAAACAATGTTTTGAACTCAACTCTTTTTTCTTCTGGCGCTTCTGAGATCAACTTTTATTTTTCTTTTTGTTTGATGTTTATGTCCGTAAGTCATACGAGCCGTGCCTTCTCCTGCTGCTTTCACGGTAAATTAATTAACATGATACAGAAAAAAGAGGGTAGGATGCAAACATTGGAGCCCTCACTTTGTGCCTGCGTAGGCTTTTGTCCCCTTTTATTGTTCCAAATTATTTAATTGGGTCTCTCTGATTGTGCGCAGATACAGGAAGGAGCACAGGCCATTGTTGGCTTCCACACAAGCCATAATGCGGTATCAAATTCAATTCCCATCAAAACGGCAGGCTACGGTAGAGCCCACAGCGGCCCCGGAGATTAATGAAGATCTGCATCAAGGCAAAGCGCTGGTCTGAGATGGGAGATTTCTCCCAAATAAAAGACCCCTTCACCAAGAACAAAGGGGGCCCTGAAAAGCAGCGGGATGTTCGGAGAGGTTGAAATAAATCAAAACAAAGGCATTAGTTTAGGGGTGGGAAAAGCTTTGAATATTTCTCCCCCTCCCTTTTCTTTCAGTTGATTTATTAATTCAAGCAACAAGTGAGATGCAATGAAAGACACACAAATATTAATGTGCTATTATCAAATTAAATTAGGCGCGCCGTCAGAATGAGGCATCATATTATATTCCAGACAAACGGCACAGACACGGAACCATTTTCACGTGCGCATCCATGAATAGAAAGGCATGTTTCTCATGTCACGGCTCACCTTGATCGCCGCACATTCATCAAAAGCGTGAGAGACTGATGGTGACGGTGTCTGAAGTGAATCAATACACAACCTTTTCTGTTTTGTTTTTCCCAATAACAGTCATTTGAAGAGAAACTCTCATTCAGGCTGTGTGAATGGGCTTCCTCTCCCCTCCACTTTGCTTTTGTGTGAACAGCAGATGACTTGTTCCTGAATGCAGCGTGCCGCCAGGTGGACTCTTTCAACCAAACTTTGTACATTTTTTGTTTTCTTCCTCCAAAATACCAGACCACATTTTGGAGTTGAAGCATCTTTTTAAGCTGGTTTTTTTTTTTTCTCTCGCTCTTTCCATTTCCTAATTAACAACATTTTTCATCCCATGTTAAAAGCAATTACAGTCAGAACCAGAGGTGCCTTGCGCAGAGAGTTTTGGGTGCGAGGTGATGGACACAAAAGAGCTTCCACACACACACACACACACACACACACACACACACACACACACACACACACACACATCCTAAACACTGCACTCCACTCTTTCACATTCCGCACATGGAGCGTCCCAGGCAGCCATTTTTACTTCATTTCCCCTGATTCATAGATGCTGCTCGCTGGACTGGAACATTCCAGCTGCCACCTCACCATCTCATTATCCCTCCTGAAATATCAGGCTTGTATCTCCTTGATAAATAATTCGCAGTAGTATAATGTATCGGACTAAAACATATTTTCAGGGGGGAACAGAGGTTAAAGTGCCAATCTCACCTTTTTTAATTTTTTTCGGGCCTGAAGACAGAGATTTCCATATATAGAGTGACTATGGCTTGTGTTGAACACGCGTGTTGGGGATGAAGCGTGCAGTGACACATATTGCTGTCGGAGATTGGAAAAGAAGGCCCGCTAACCTGTAGGCAGCCTTAGCAGACCCATCAGCTTTATACCTTGCCAATGCATTTTGCCGGCTGTAAAGAGAAATGTGACTGTGAAGTTTTTATCAGCGCGGTTGACAAACATTACTCTTTAATGCAGTTTTGTTGAAATGCATTCTTATCCCTCTTGGAAGGCATTTATCTACTTGAAACCTGCAAAATGGTTGCCACAAGGAAAGGATTTCTTTTAATAGACTACAATAGGCTCAATGCGAGACACAGTCTGATTTAAGTGATAGATGGGGAGGGGGCCCGGCCATATATTCATGGGAAATTGTTTATCTTCGAGCAGGAGTGCTGAAAAGGCTGCTTTACAATAGCATTTCAACTTTTCTCTGAAATGATTCCTTTGACTCGTAGAAATGGTTCTGTACAATTTCGGGGCCTTTCATGAGAACTATCAAAGTGCAGAGGCAGCTGTCGCAAAACAGGAATACAAACCACCCTGACGGCAGCAAAAGGCACCGACAGACATTTATAATATGTAAAGAATGCTTGTCCCAAGTGTATGGGGGTGCATGTGCACGTGTGTGTATTACGTCCATCATTACCCACATATTACTTACATTTATACTGATGGGTGCACCTTTAAAAAAAAAAAAATCAAAAACTAGGAGGCTTGTCATAGCAAGGCCTAAAAAACGGTGGTTGTGCGGTGGGAAGGGGCTCGCCCGCTTTTAACGGCACTCTCAGGAAGTCAAGACAATAAATCAATAGACTGTCCCTCTCCAGTCGGGGCCAAATGTAAACAAATTGAAAAGGACGGAGGACAAAGCAGATTGGGGAGGGAAACAGACATTCTCCACGGGGGTCCAGCCTTTGTGGCTGTTTCTTCCCAGCCCTGACCCGTTTGTCAACGTTCTGGCTACAACAGTGAGCAACAGAAGGAAAACCTACAAAATAAAAGAAGAATTCAAATTCATTTACCCAAAGAACGAGCATCCGCACTGCAGCGGCAAGAATTTCTGTTGCAGACACTCAAATTTGTTAGCACACACACACACACACACACACACACATCTCACACTTGCATACACACACACCAAGGCAGCATCTTACACCGTGTAACATCCAGCGCTTAAAGGCACCAACACGGAAACTCTGTGCATGTCAGAGCCGCATGTCACAAGTAAAATTAATGAATGTTTAACAGGTTTAGATTTTTTTTTTAATGAGAGAATCTGTTGTAGCTTTTTATCAAACCTCTTCATATTTCACTGAGGTGGAATGGTGCACCACATTTGTGAGGCAGAACTAATGCTATATAAATCTGAAGTAATAAGCAGGCCCCGGGGACATCATCTAAATGAAGATTTTACACCAATTTAAACCTGCCTGCAATTTGATTCCAGCCTTGAGTGCATTTGTTTAACAGGTGCTGGAGATGCACGCGCTTTCCTGCAAAGTGTCGCTACGTCTCCTTTATTAATTTCTGGATTGGGGAGTAGGCGGGGGAGTATGAAGAGGAAGGGGAGTTGACAAACACTAATCAAAGGTTCAGAGTGGGCTGATTCTACCATAGAACCAATGTACTTTTGCTTCATTTGCAAACTAATGATTTTAAACCCCCACAATCTGTTTGAGGTCAGCTCCTGTGTATTTTGGATACGCTTGACTATTAACATCACTGAAAGCCTCAGATGTGTCAAGCCTGCTCCCCCCCCCAGTGATAGTCACCTACTTTAATTTCCCTGCAGGCCTCAGAAGGGGATGAATTCAACTAAAATCACAAGCTGTTTTGTTGGCAATCCTTTGTGGCCTATAATGAATCTAATGAATATAAAGAGAGCAAACACAGATCTGCATGGGAGGATATTTGTTGCTGCGCCGCTGATGAGGCTGGCGTTCGGCATTTCACAAGCCCGTCAGGTGGGGGATTGTTTTAATCGCCCCATTGTTCCCCGACACCACTCGGGTCAGGAGTTCAAATTAGACAAATGTTCTGTGGCGCTTACACACAGCAGTTAAACAAAAAAGCAGCAAAATATGAAATCTGGGGCCTGGGGAGGGAAAGCGATCAAATAAGAAGTTGTGTGTCAACGGCCTGTGCAGGTATGCACGCCAGGCCTTGCATTCATAAACATGCGCTGTGCTCTCCTCCACCTGCCAGCTGCTTCTGAGCACATGAGATTACCATTATGCATCTTTCCTTCTTGGGGATAAACATCTCTCTACTTCTGAAGTTTGTGTGCAGGAGGCATATTCCGGTGGCATGCGACAAACATCCCTTCAGGTATCACTTGCAATCTCCTCTCATTCTATATACATTGTTCAACTTTAATGGGTATCTAATTTGTGTTATCAGCTTACAGGGCAGTAAGTAATAATTTGCATGGCTGCCCTAAGCAAATATGCTTCCATAAGCATCCCAGTATAGACACTAGAATGGATTAACCTCCATATTGGCTATGCCCCAACGGTCAGTGCCTTTTTTCCCCTCCTTTATAAATAGGATAGATATTTTGGTGACGCGTCGTCTCAGATCCAGGCTGGATTTGAATATTTGAACCCACAGCAGCAGCGAAATGACACCCACCTGTTTTGTTGATGAAATGGCAGAAACATACTTGAATGGGCTGACTTTATTTTTCTGGGTGACACACACACACTAGAGAACACACAGTGCTTTCACTGGCCTTGCACAAATCCAGTTACTCCTGACTACAATAAAAGAGGCCCTGGCGCAATATGCGGCCTTTCTTCTCACAATCTATGGATCGATCTACGCGGAGCCAGCAGCGATAACAAGTCTGAACAGCGTGAAGGTCACCGTGGCTCCAGGTGCGTGCGGCTGTGATTTTTTTTAGTCGATTCAGGGCGGGGAGGTGGAAGCGGTCCGGCTTGTCATTCACAGCGTGGACATCTTGCTCTGGCCCAAGCCTCGACCCCGTGTGAATGCATTTTTGAGAGTTAGTCGACATCTAAAGTGATGCTCTGATGGAGGAACCACAGAATAAACAGCCATACACATCCAGGACGGTGGCTTGATGTTCTGCTGCCTTGCATCAGGCATGAGCGTTACGCTTGTTAGCTTAGTAGACAGTTAATTGCCATGGTGGGTGGTTAGAGCGCTAGGAGCCTGATCTTAGGAATATGTCACATTTGTTAATCGGACATGCAGATGCAAATAAAGTGTGACAGACTGTGACCAACACTACCGGAACATAAACACTGTTAACTTCAGAAATGTTCTTGGCACTGGAATATTACAGCATAAAGGCTATAAAGGCAGCCCAGTGTTTATCTATTTATTTATTTTGTTTAGATATTTCTGCTTGTGGGCCAACGTGACAGGAGATGTATGATATAAAAAAAAAAATCCCTGCCGCTTCAGTGTAGTGCCAGATTGCTCTTTTATTGCGAGGTCTGTGTGCAACAACCCTGTGCTAATTGTTGGTCTGATTACATTAGCTTCCAACAAGAATTCATGTAAACCAAGTGAAATCTGAACCTTGTGCCTGATGAATAGGGAGAACACTCAGCTTGTACACCCTAATTCATATTCCTAGAGGGATTTGTTGTTTGAAAAACATGTATCCGACAGCAGGGCGCACTCTTTAAAAACTCTGCTATTTAAACTTATCTCCGCAAGCACGCAGCTGGAAACGCATGTCCATAGAGATTGATTAAGATCCTAAAGATTTTGCATCAAAAGAAGTTCTGATTAAAGGTGATGCTTCTGTTTCGCTCCCGTCCTGCAATTTCTCCCGCATGCTGAAATTGTTGCTAATGCTCAAACAGTATCAATGCAAACTGTATTAATAACCATGGAGCGAAGAGCTGCAGCCGTGTCACTAAATCAATGACAACAAATCATGGACAGCTCACTATGATTATCGGAGGAGTGTGAATATTAAAGTGTCCCTTTCAATCAATAGCGGGGTTGCATATATTGCCTCCTGTGTTTCCTCACGGTTAAGACATTCTGTCCTTTTATATTTTGTCTCCTGCTTTGCCAGAAGTGATCAATGGAATGCTAAATTGAGCTATGATGGCAGCCATTACGACCACACAAGAAAAGCAACAAAACAGTGGCGATTGTGTTATTGTAAACTGGGATGTTCAAATTTCAATTAACTCTGGTTTGTATTCGCTGATAATAATTAAGAAGGCTTGCAGGAAGACACAAAAGTGAGGGGTTTATTGTCTCAGATTATTCTCATGAAAGCAGCATCAGTATGTAGAACAACACTGAGTAATTAACTGGCATGGGAGGCAGGGCATTACACAGGGAACCTTTGGATTTGTGGGAGGTAATAGCACTGGGCAAGGAGAAGATTTTTTTATTTCATTATTTGATAAGAGGGCCTCTAATGAAAATATCAGCCCAGGAGCGAGGCACGTCAACAACTAGAAAAAAAAAGAAGAAGAAGAAGAAGAAAAAGAGCTTCAAGGAGGATTGTTGCAGTCGCCGAATTACCTCATGAGTACGGTTCATTAAATAAAATGTGAAACACACCTGGTGGGCTAATGGAGGTCAAACGTACAAGCAGCAGCCCGACTGGAAGAGGATGTGGCAATTAAACACAAAGCCACATCTCGCCCCTCTCTGACAGGTTAATGAAATGCCTGCTGCTGAGTGTCGGTGCGGCGGGGCCCGGCTCCCTCACTGCATCGGTGCCACCGAGCGCAATCAGAACATTCCCTCCCTTCCAGTTCTAAGCTTGTTTGATAATTCCCTGAGCAGCCCATCGCTTCAGGGGTCCAACACACCAAATCTCCTGAACAATGAGGAGCCACCTATCAGTTACATTGCTCGCCTGCATTAAAAGCACCTTTTTCTCCTCCTGCTCTGCATACTTGTGACTGTTTTTGAAATTAGTATAATGTAAGCTGTGGTGCACATATCTTGTGCTTTTGTGCGTCGTTCCAGAGAGTGAATGGCCGGGGCTATCGCTTACTCTCTGGAGGTGATATATGCGCTTTCTAGAACAATACCACAAACAGATGAAGGCTATAATGTGCTGTCTGTTCCCGCTCTCTCAATTTTCAGGCCTGTTTTCGGCTGAAGGCACCTTTTTGCAGTTGCCAACTCCTTTTTTTCTTGTATTGGTTGAGAAAACGACAGAGTCGTTAGGCTAAAGAGCAGTGTAAAGCCATAAAAAAATCAAGCAACTAGCTGCTCCTTATCTTTTAACACATCAGACTATTAAAATCATGGAAAAGACAGTCGAGGTCTCGGCACATGTCATTTTGACGTTGCCGTGGCAATTTGAAAGTTTTTATTCTTCTGACTGTGACGTGTGTCAGATTATCTACCTGCCGCTTACTTTCGCTTTCACACTGGCAGTCTGGAGAATAAAGACGCAGGGTTGAAATGCATCGCCCCTCTGAATGGGAATTCTCCACCAAATGCCTCACACATCAATCTTTACCAGTTTTGTTTAAAAAAAAAAAAAAGGATCGGAACAGATTAGCGTATGATTTAACTCAAATTTCTCTCCCAAACTTTGTAAAACATGGCACCAAATAGAAGCGCGCAACGGATTTCTGTTCAGCAGAGGAAGAAGCCATTTGTGTGATTACGACGGGACATGAAATGAGCTGGTTAGTATATTCTGTCCTACTTTATCAGGCATCTCCAGTATTGTCTGCAGGGAGTTAACTTTTAGACTGTTTACTGGCTCAAAGGCCAGGCATGCATCTGAAGCAACATAGGAAAGATAATGTATCCCAAGGCTACAAAAGCAGGCAAATCGCTGTGCATTAGGACGGGACGCACAATAGACGACAATGGCTTGCATAAACACTATTTAAAACTATTCACATGGCATTGAAGAGATGGGCGTCGACTCACTATTGCTGCAAAGCCGGCGCATTGTGCAGAGGTGAAAAGAAGTCTAATGAACAGGAAGCCTTATTTGAGAGAGCTGACAGTAACCATACAACAGCCGCATTGTGTGCTTGCCACCAACCCTGTGGGTCTCTACATTAGGAGAAATGATGAGAAAGTAACCCGAAAAGACACAGTGGGCCCTTGGACCCACGTAAAGGCGGGCAGACAATAATGGGGGGACACAGGCTGTCCCCACCTTTACCCAAAAGCTGCACGTTTACATGCACAGAACATCAGCCGCTCTCATGGCCCCGCTGTAAAAGCCCCCCAGATGGAACTTTGAAGTGTGTGCAGGTTAGTTTACCACCAAAGTCTGCGATTTGAGTGCAGCAGCTGTTGTGAAATATGTCATACATTTTAAATTACACCAAGCTCTGCGGGGAAAAGTCGAAAATTCCCAAGTTTGGTGCACCGAGCATCCTCCTGCTCCTCCTCTTCCTCCTCCTCCTCCTCCTCCTCATCCTGCACCACACATTCAGACTCACATTCAGCTCCCTGCCTCAAGCTTCATCAATCTTCCACAAAAGGATGACATCACCAATAAGCATAGCCTTTTATGGCTTTAAGCAATAAGCCTTATTTACTGATGAGATAAGCCCGTGCTTTTGTCTCGCCCTCTACTTTTCTTCTTTCTCTCGCAGTTGAAGAATCAAACAGCACTTTTGGGAGGTGACAGAGCATGGCCACGACTTAGGGCTGAAACATGCAAGGCACTTTCCCATTTGCTGGCCTCTCTAGGGGCCACATGAGTGAGCTCTTTGCAAGTAGCAGGGGCAGGTAAGTCCTCAGACCCAGTAGATTTTAGTCTTTTTTGCAATTATTTGACCTTATTTTTCTTCCACTTTTAATGTTTTAACATGTTCAAACTGATTTAAAGTTAGATGTGCTCCCAGGTCAGTTTTTGAACAAACCACAGCCTCCAGCATTTGAGATGCATAATCATCCACAATCCATGTGGCTCCTAATAACTGTTTGCAGCAGCATTAGTCAACTAGTCCACGAGATGAGTCCACCTAAGTGCCGAGGCACCACCAGAGCGCGGCTAACCTCGCACACACCGCTCAGGGTTTAGCTTCATCTGCTGCTAAGAATCACAGAACTGATCACTGATTGACACCCCTAACCTTGACTTTCTTCAAACTCAGCCTAACTAGGTTGTCACACTGTAAAACTACACCGTTACTAAGTGTCATTTTAACCGAGAAGCTATTTTTAATAACAACGGGGAAAAATATAGCTCCTTTAACAAGCTGCATCCGGCGTTGTCACATGCAAGTTGGAAAAAAAAAGAGAAAGAAACGTTGAGCTGCTTGTTTGTTTTTTTCAGCTCTGCACAGTCATTTCAGTCCTTGGGAACTTGTCAGACATTCAGTTTGTAGTCAGTTTAGAAAAGGCTGAGCGCAGAGTCTCTGGGGGAACCGCTCCAGCCCCCACCCCCACCCCATGTCACCAACTAGGAACAAAGCCGCCATAGTCGATTCTCCTAATTTCACTGCAGCCTGTCGAAATTCCCTTTCTCTCTCTCTTCAACAAGTACTTTATGCTTGGGTCAGTCAGGTCTGAGTCGCCCACAAAAACCTGAAGCTCTTGCTTCATCGTCTTTCAACGCCGAGCCTGACACTCCCCAGCTCGCTGCCATTCAGGCGCCTGCACCGTGCAATTTGTTTCCATTTGTCAAACAGCAGTATCTGTCACAAAAGAAAATGCTGGCACAACAGAAAGTTTGTAAAAGAAACATTGTCTCCGCATCCCAAAATGCCCTTCAGACTGGTTTATTTACCGGCCCCGTAACAAATAAAAAAGAGGGACCTCAAACAATTTGCAGCACTTTTGGTTGTGCGACTGCTCGCATTATTCTGTCATCTGACAATAAACGCGCCTGAGTGAACAGAGCAGGTATCACCTCCTCAAATCACCAGCGACGCATCGCTTGTCTCTGAAAGTCCAGATGGGCTGCGAGTCCCCCCATTTCATTCTCCACATTGTGCTGAGTCTTATTTTGTGTTTCTTAGGGATAAAACTTCATTGTTTGGGGCAGCCAGGTTTCCCCAGACATTTACACCATTTATTAAAAGCTGCATCAGCACTGCTATTTTGCTATTCACGTAGGTCTTAAAATGGCGCCATTATTGTTTGGCGCAGGAAGGTATCAGTCCTAATAATACTTATTGTGCAAACTTTTTTGTGGCCATTCTTGCGCTGGCTGTTATCGACAGCGGGAGCAGAGGACATGTGCTGACTCCGACGCAGATACGGCCGGGAGGCTCGATATTGCGGCGGCTGCCGTGTGGCGCTGCTCCCTGATAGGGTTTCCAGTGCTGTCAGTGCTGTGTCAGGTACATTAGCACCTCAGAGACCCATGACGCTCCCTCTGCCGCGCACACGTCTCCCCGGGCCCTGGCCGCCAGCCTGACACCCGGCACAAAGTAATCACAGATCACAGCATTTAATCACTGAAACAAGCACTCCAGAGGACCCCACTGTCAATATCCCACTCTCTCATTATCTGTTTGGATTGCACATCCACACTGTCAGATAAACAGAGTGGAAAATTAAGATTAAAAATATGTGTAATTTCATTTCAAGGCAGCAGGCTCCTCTCACTGGCCCATTATGCTATTGATTACCCCTGAATTCAATTTCTCTTTTCAATGTAAACTTTAATCTATTCGCAAGCCAACAATCCGACTCCCCCGGGGCTATTTGAGAGTAAGTAACCATTTAATGTGACGCTGGCTGAGGATTCACTGGCTTTAATGAATTGTGTAAATCACTCAGCTTTTAAAGGGTTTGGTGTGTGTGTGTGTGTGTGTGTGTGTGTGTCCCCACTCCCCCCCATCAAATCTGGGCCTGGTTAAATACTGCCGTTTACGCCGAGCTAAGTGTTTACCGACAGCCATCTCAGAGCGTGGAACCATCAGCTCTGTTCTTGTCTGCAAATTAAACAGCTCTGTTCTAATTGAGCTGGGGGGAGGTGTGTGGGGAGGCGGTGGCAGAATTACATGTTAATTGGGACCTAATTGTCACAACAACTGCGCCGAAGGCAAGGTGCAACATTGCGTTGCAACCTCCTGATGACTGTAGTGTCTCATCAGCAGTGTTAGCGCTGACCTGGAGCAACCGCGCCATGAGACACCAGCCAGCGCAGCGCGGACCAATGTTGGAAATGCAAAATAAACACAGAAGAACCGCTGTAGCAAACTCTTTATTTCACAGTTTCAGTGTCAAGTGCTGAATTCTGACTTGTTCAAGTGTCTGAACTGAAGAGCTATAAATGAAAAACTCTACACAAACTGCTAAATAAAGACTCAAAATAAAGAGAGGAGAATAAAGTCATTATAATACAGTTTACTGCTTTTTCCTGACAAGAGCTGAGGTAGACATGCAATTACTAGTGACATGATAACAAGGTAATAGCAATAACAGCAGTGTTAAGGCACAAGAATGTCTCCTTTCTTGTCTGTTTACAGGGTTTGTAAAAAGAACTCCAAGCTCCTATCAAAACAATCATCGCCTGACATTATATTTATATATATAAATAAATAAGCCACTAATAATTTATTGCACCAGGATTAACAGATCTAATATCAGCACTCTTCTGAGCACCACCGAAGGATTGAAGCTACCCAAGAGGCTGGAGCATATAAACACTGCACGGTGTAATCGGCGTGGTGCAATCAATAAAGAAGCGTGCGTTAATATGCCGTCAATAAAAACACATCCTTCCTCAGATATGTTCCCCCTTCCTGCTACTCCAGTCACGCTAAGCTCGGCCCGCAGGACATCTCCAAACGCTTTCAAGCACGTATACGTGGCCAAAGCGCCGGGCAGCGAGGCCCACGGCGGCTCTCCGGTCCGTCAGAGAGATGTCTCAAAGATGACACGCGCGTCCTTGCCAGGGTGCGCGTCTGTCATTGGCTTTTTGTTGGTGTAAACCTGGAAGCGCATCAGGGAAGCAGTGTCACAGAACACAAGCACACCGTCCGATCTAATCTAGGATCAGTTAGGCTCTGATTTATGACAGATCCAGTCAGAGCTGGGTGAAGGGATTTGTCACCCGCTGAAGCATGCAAAAGTGGCTTATTTAGCCTCGTAAACAACTGTGAAATCTGGGGGGTGGGGTGCGCGCGTGTGTGTGTACATAATCACTAAAATTATTTACTTTATTTGAGTTTGTATTTATTGACTTCCTTTAAATGTTTGGGTGCTGATCCTAAAGAGATTTCTTTTAAAAAAAAAACTCGGGGGGGAAAAAAAAAGAGAAAACCTGGTGAAAGCAGATCGGGCTCTGGATGACACAAACTGTCTACTCTGCGATTCGTTTTCAACGTGGACAAAAGGAGCAGAGGTTGATATCAGATTATTGACTGTATTTAAACCCTGACTGACAACTATAGAAACTTGACACACAACATGCGGACCATTTCAGTCTGTAATAAGTGATGCTAGGCAGTTATGGATGCTGCTGTAATCTGATCCCAGGACAGCAGCCCACAATAAAGAAAAGAAAACGTGAGGAACAATGTCGCCTCCAAACCGCCAGTGTGCAGAGCACGGCCGTGGCAAATAATACCAGTGAGTGCTGAGTCTTTGAAATCAGTATTTTACTCATTTCTTTCCTCTGGCTGAGGAGATACAGTTCCACTGATAAATTTGTGCAGGGGACAGAGAGAAAATGAAATGATGCCGACTTTTTCTTATTTCACAAAGACCTGTTTGAAGTTGCAATGTGGTATCTGTAGTCCCAGACAGATGCACGTAAAATGAAATCGAACAATGAATAGCCGGCTCTTATCTGCTCAGTGTCTGAGGGGGAAATACATCACAAATGAATTTTACAGGGAAGAAATATGGACATTCTCTATTACTGTAATCCCCATAGAAAGTTTATCCTAAATCGCGATGGAGTTTAAACCCAATATTTCCAAATAGATACAGCGCAAAGAAAGCTGCTTTTCTAGTATCATCTCCAGAATGATCTTAAAATTACATTAAGAGGGAAAAGATGGTGTGGAGCGTTTCCTCGATAAAAAAAATCGGAGGATGTAAATCTACAAAGGGGCAATTTCTTTTTCGAAATTAATGTTATGGCGATGCAACGCTGCGAGTAGGCACTTTAAATTAAAATGGTAATCAAGTGTATTTGCATTGTCAGGGCTGTGCTCATCTTTTGCTTAACTGTATCATTTTGGAGGTGAGCAATGAAGTCTGGAGTTTACGGGAGAATCTGGGATTAGCGCGCCTCTCCTGGGCTCCGTTTGGTGACGGCATGGGGACGGAGGTGGGCGTGGTTACCTGTTTGGCTGTGTGCAGCAGTGAGGCGGCCTCAGCTCTGCCTGTCTGCTCGACCATCTGGTGGAAGAAGCCGTCCTTGTCCTGGAGCAGCACGTAGGGTCGGTCGTACTCCTGGATCCTGCCGGCAGCCAGAACCTGCAATCACACGCACGCAGACAATGGCGTGTGTCTAGGCGCGACACCTTCTGTATACAGAAAAGTGGCATTTCAGCTGTTTGGCTGCTGAGTGAAACATGCAGACAGTGCAAGATGAATGGAGAAACGGTAGTTCTGTGTACGCAGGAACCATCCATTTGACGTGACTCATGCAACAATAAACACAGGCGCCTGTTTGTGCCCGACGGGGCCACGCACAATGAGCGCGTCCTGCCAGTGGCATGAAAGTCAAGTGCGCTGACTCTGACAGACTGAAGATCAGTGAATTATCCGTGTATTTAACTGGCCATTGCAGGGACTCAGGGGTGGTCCTCAGTCAAATCCAACAATCACACCTTCATGACAAACAAGAAAATTACCATCATTTCTGTGTCAATAAACATGCCAAATAAAGCACACAAAGAATAGTGCCAATACGTGCAGTTTGGGAGAGACTGCAATTATGTTACTGGCAAATTTTAACAAGCATGAGCCTCTTACAGCGGTAATTAGCAGTGTGTTATCATAAAAGCCCACTTTCAGGGAGCGATTAGTATGAAAAGAAGGCTTCTGAAGCTGCTGTCATGATCAACGGGTTATGTGCAGAACATTCTGAGATTTGGTTAACTTCTACCCAGAGTGAGGAGCTGAGGAGTTTGACAAAGCAGTTCAGGGGGGACCCGATTCCTCTGCCCCGGAGTGCAGACCAATCTGGGGGCACTTAGCAGGTGTGTAGGTGTGAAACAGTGCCTGCTGTGGGATCTTTGGCTTTTTGGTGACCGGGCGACCGCTGGGTCATGTCCCGTCCTCTGAAGACACTTGACAAATGCTGCCAGGAAAGGCACTAATTGGCACCTCTGCAGGCAGCATCAGAAGGGCCAAAGATCAAGTGGCACTAGTGCAGACTCAACGAGAGAGAGCGCTGTGAGGGAGAAATCAGCCCGGCTGTCACCAAAGTTCATTACACTGACTGTGTAAAGACAGTGTGGAAAAGAGTTCTTCAGGCTGCTTCTGCATGTCAGCTGTGCTTACATGTCTTTACAGGCTACTTCACATGATAGCTCCGGCTCTGCACACCGAGTGTGAGGGTTTGAAGGTTTTGAAACGACGCTCCATCCCCCCTTCTGCACTCATTACCTCTTCAACATCCAGCCGAAGTGGAGGAGTGTTGGGAAGATCTACTCACTAGGATTCTGTCACAGTCGATGATGGTGTCGAGTCTGTGAGCGATGGTCAGGACTGTGCACTCTCTAAACTTGTCTCGGATAGTTTGCTGGATAAGGTTGTCTGTGCTGAAAGAGCAGGGAACACAACACCTTAACACACACACACACACACACACACACACACACACACACTCTGTCTCTCTCTCTCTCTCTTCCTGTACACCCTTGGGCAGGGGGTTTACTTAACACAGAACAATGGCTGATCAGCAGCCAGGTGAATTCAAGAGTGAACACAAAAGTTGAAGAACAGCAGGGCTCCTGAGAACGAAGGCACGTTTATTCTAGACTCACTTTCCTAATTTGCGTTTCTCATCTAGTTTTCACCCAAGAAAAAGAACAAATAGATGGACTCCAGTTTTCTGCTCTTGTTTCAGCCCTCTGCAGGGCTTTATTCTTTATGTTACACACACCGTAAACTTTCACACATGCTTGTTGGTGTTTTGTTCTGCATGAGTTTGTGCAGCGGCAAAGAACCTCTGATGTTTGTGGCAATTATACGATGCTTAAATGTCCACATGTACAATTAAACAGATATTTGTAGGCTTCTCAAAAGGTTTGCAAGAAGCAGGAAATGAAAGAAAAATATCTCTTTGCAACTCAGAGTAAATGAGAATCAGTCACGGCGTTATGGTTCTATATTTGGAGCGACGCTTGTAGGAGCTTCAGCGTACATTTGGCACAGGTTCAACACAGCAATCTTAGATTAAAGGACTAAATCAGGAGATGGTAGCTATGATTTTAAAATAGTTTCTAATTTGTTTTCATCATCATGGCCAGAATTTTAGAAGATATTGTATTTATATTTGGGACATATGTGTGTGTGTGTGTGACTCATTTCCTTTCCCACTAAAGGCAACGGGTGCTGTTATGCACCAGTCAAAGCTCCATTCTTTCACAAACTCTGCAGCGTGTTTGCAGCAGGCCTGTTGCCGGGGGTTTACCTTTGTGTTTTTAAATGATCTGTACCACAGTATCAGTGCTGTTAGGATTACAGTTGCAGACATAATCCAGTCACTACTGAATACACCTTCAGCAGAGCTGTCACCCGCTCTGTTAAATCAGTGGGAATAAGAGCTCAGCCTGAGGAAAAAGAACCTGCTGGTAGACCGAGGCGACAACTGACCTCGGGTCCACGTTGGCCGTGGCCTCATCGATGACGAGGATGCGGTTTTTCCGGAGGATAGCCCTGGCCAGGCACACCAGTTGCCTTTGGCCCACGCTGAAGTTCGAGCCAGATTCAGCGAGCACGGTCTCCAGCTTATTGGGCAGGTCCTCCACCACGGCCTTCAACTGCACCTGCAGAGAGGGAGAGAAGAGCCCCTACCCTTCATTACTCCTGCATAAAGGCTTCCTGTGGTGACGTCTTTTAAGAGCTATCCAAACACACCCATTAACTGCCTGGCACAATGCAGAGCCAGGTCCAAAGATGACCTTGGCCAGTGCTCTCTTGTGACCAGCCTCTAGCTTTAATCCAGGCCACCAAACCCATTCAGAGGCAGGACCAGGAGCTGAAGCCCTTCACTGTAGGGGGAGCCTTCATCCTGGTCGGCCTGACTGCCCAAACACATCTCCCCCAGCACTTTCAATGGCTCCCAGTTACAAGCCGCACATTGAGCTGGGCCCCATGGCCCTAATGGGATTTCCCCCCATGACTTGTGGCGAGCAGGGAGGCTGAATGGCAGCATTGTACAGGGGGACAGA